>BRZM01000515.1:91486-103128 GCA_033238685.1 Lates japonicus
ATCATTTTGATTAGTTACATATTGTATTATTCTTAAAGTTAATAGTTTGATTTGAGTTTTGATGATATTCTGGTTTAGTATTATTTCTCGGGTTTGATAATTAACTAAGGTTTGATAGTATTAAGGTTTAATCGATATTATAAGTTTAATTAATTAGCCAAGGTTGATAAATTATTTAAGGTTTGATATGATATTACCAGTTTATTGATAGTTTAATGATATTATAAGGTTTGATAGATATTATTAAGGTTTGATAAATATTAGGTTTGATGATATTATAAGTTTGATGGTATTAAAGTTAATCAATTATTATAGGGGTTTAAATTGTTATAAAGGGTTTTGATGGGTATTAGGGTTGATGATATTATAAGTTGATAGATATAAGGTTTGATGGGTTTGATGGTGTATAAGGTTGAAATAGATGTATAAGGTTGATAGATGTTGAGTTTACTCGTTATTATAAGGTTTGATATCAGTATTATAAAGGGTTGATAGTGTTATAAGGGTTGATGGTGTTATAGGGTTTGATAATTGGGACGATGATATAAAGTTTGATAATTTATAGGTTTGATGGGTATTATGGTTTGATAATTAGGTTGATAATTATGGTTTGATGGTGTTATAAGGTTACAGTAGATATAAGGTTTGATGGTGTGGTTTGATGGTTGTTATAGGTTGATGGTGTTAAGGTTTGATAGTGTTATAAGGTTGATGAGAGTAGTGTATAAGGTTTTATTGATGTTGAGTTTGATATAGATATTATAGGGTTGATGGTTATAAGGTTTGATATTATATCGGGTTTGATGGTGTTTGATCATTATGGTTTAATCAATGGGTTTGATGATGTTATAGGGAGATAAGAGTTGATGTTATAGGTTTGATATTAAGTTTAGTAGTATTATAGGGTTTGATAATGTTACGGGTTGAAATAATTATAGGGTTTGATAGTATTAGGACGATGGTGTTATATACAGGTTTGATAATTATAAGTTTGATGGTGTTATAAAGGTTTAATTATTATTATTGGAGTTGATAGTGTTATAAGTTTTGATGAATTATTAAAGGTTTGATAAGTATTATAAGGTTTGATAGATATTATAAGGTTTGATAGTGTTAGGGTTGATATGGGTGTTATAGGGTTTGATGGTGTTATAGGTTTGATAGTGTTAAGTTTGATAGTGTGGTTTTGATGTTGATGGTAGGTTGATGATGAGACAGTATTATAAGGTTTGATGATGTTGATGATGTTATAAGGTTTGATGGTGTTGGTTTGATAATTGGTTTTGATATTGATTGGGTTTGATAGTTATAAGGTTTGATAGTATTAGGTTTGATGGTATAAGTATGGGTTTGATATTGGGTTTGATATGGACTCAATTCAGTCTCATTAAATAATTCATGGAATATGGTCCACTTCAGTCTGTAAATGCCGGAGATCTGTCTCCCTCCTCCTCCTCAGGAGGCCGTCAGACAGTCAGTGGTTCAGCTCCTCTGGAAAAGGTGGGTGAGGTGGGCAGATCTCAAAGGGTTTGAGGAGTTGTAGAGGAATCAGTGGTGGATGAGACGGTCACGAGTACAGATGAGTCTGAAGACAGTAAGGCAGACGGTGGTCTGGAGGTCAAGCTCGATCCGAGCTCAGTGGGTAATCATCATTTACTGGTGAACCTCTTTGGTCACATTCTCGTGGCCACGGGAAGCTCAGAGACAGTTCATTTGCTGACTTGATGATTATTTTCCTCTCATTCATCGTTAATTTGGGATTTAATTAACGGACTTTAACAAGATTATTCCTTTGAAATTAATTTAACTGTATTGATCTCTGGTGCTTTAAACCTTTGATAATTTGCTGGGTTGGGTTTTGTTAAAATGAATCAAATAGCATGAACGTCCTCTAATGCAAAACCACAAGTTAATCACTTTAATGTGTGTGTGTATATATATGCCCTTATATATATGTATATATATATTAATATGTCTCATTTGTCATTAATTCACACAAAATAATGATCATATTAATGATACTGAATTATTTCTGGATCATCACTGAGATAACAGATAATCCTTTAAACATGGTATATCAGATTAAATTAATTAAATCTAATTAACCTCTGATCTGGGATCAGCCTCAGTCACTGCACACTCTCTCTCTCTCTACAGACTGTAGATGACTCTCTCTCTCTCTCTCTCTCTCTCTACAGACTGTAGATGACTCTCTCTCTCTCTCTCCCACAGACTGTATATGACTCTCTCTCTCTCTCTCTCTCTCTCTACAGACTGAGACCAGCTCTCTCTCTCTCTCTCTCTCACAGACTGTAGATGACTCTCTCTCTCTCTCTCTCTCTACAGACTGTAGATGACTCTCTCTCTCTCTCTACAGACTGTAGATGGCTCTCTCTCTCTCTCTCTCTACCAGACTGTAGATGACTCTCTCTCTCTCTCTTGGGAGCTAGCAGAGGACTCTCTCTCTCTCTCTCTCTGTGTGTCTCTCTCTCTCTCTCTCTACAGACTGTAGATGACTCTCTCTCTCTCTCTCTACAGACTGTAGATGACTCTCTCTCTCTCTCTCTCTACAGACTGCCAGATGACTCTCTCTCTACTACTCTCTACAGATGTGGATGTTTCTCTCTATCTCTCTCTTTCCCCAGACTGCCGATGGCTCTCTCTCTCTCCTCTCCCTCTCTCCTCACACACTGTAGATGACTCTCTCTCTCTCTCTCTCTACAGACTGTGAGCTCTCTCTCTCTCTCTCTCTACAGACTGTGGATGACTCTCTCTCTCTACAGACTGTGATGACTCTCTCTCTCTCTCTACAGACTGTAGATGACTATCTCTCTCTCTCTCTCTACAGACTGTAGATGTCTCTCTCTCTCTCTCTCTCTACAGACTGTAGATGACTCTCTCTCTCTCTCTCTCTACAGACTGTAGATGACTCTCTCTCTCTCTACAGACTGTAGGCCAGCTCTCTCTCTCTCTCTCTCTCTCTACAGACTGTAGAGGACCTCTCTCTCTCTCTCTACAGACTGTAGTGGCTCTCTCTCTGGGTTGTAGATGACTACCTACTCTACAGGCTGAGTGACTCTCTCTCTCTCTCTCTCTACAGACTGAGAGGACTCTCTCTCTCTCTCTCTACAGGCTATGGAATGACTCTCTCTCTCTCTCTGCAGACTGTGGAGCTCTCTCTCTCTCTCTCTCTCACAGACCTTAGATGACTCTCTCTCTCTCTCTCTCTACCCTCTGCAGACTGTAGATGACTCTCTCTCTCTCTCTCACAGGCTATGAATGGCTCTCTCTCTCTCTCTCTCTCTCTACAGACAGATGACTCTCTCTCTCTCTCTACAGACTGTAGACCAGCTCTCTCTCTCTCTCTCTCTACAAGACATGAATGACTCTCTCTCTCTCTCCTCTCTCACAGACTGTAGACATGACTCTCTCTCTCTGCAGACTTGGATGACTCTCTCTCTCTCTCTCTCTCTACAGACTGTGATGACTCTCTCTCTACAGACTGGAGTGACTCTCTCTCTCTCTCTCAGACTGTAGATGACTCTCTCTCTCTCTCTCTAGACTGGGCGTCTCTCTCTCTCTCTCTCCCTCTCTCTACCCAGACTGTAGATGACTCTCTCTCTCTCTCTCTCTTCTCACAGACTGTAGTGACTCTCTCTCTCTCTCTCTCACCAGACTGTAGATGACTCTCTCTCTCTCTCTCTCTCTACACACTGTAGATGACTCTCTCTCTCTCTCTCTCTCTCTACACACTGTAGATGACCTCTCTCTCTCTCTCTGACAGTTTGTTGGCTGCTCCTAGAACTCAGCGGCGCAAACAGGTGAAACTTACTGCTGACTTGTTGCAGCTCAGTCTGATGTTTGTCTCCGGCTGCCGTCGACGTGTAATGTTGTAATTATGATCTGACCTGTTTCCATGGCGTGGTCTGTTGCACAGCTGATCAGGTGGAGGAGGTCACCTGATCTGATTCCGATTTGACTTGTGTTCTAATCATCACATCCTCTGTGGAAAACAACCAGACATGTTGTAGCCGTGTGTGTGTGTGTGTGTGTGTGTGTGTGTGCGCGCTCAGAGCAGCAGAGCGTGAACTGTAAACACCTCACTCTGCCGTATCACCACGGCGACCAGATGGTGCTGCCCGGAGACCATCGCCAAGGTGACCCAGGAGCTGCCGGGGGCAGCGACCTGAGAGGACCGACATCCATCACACACACACACACACACACACACACGGACAGAACCTGAACCCTGCAGCTCTGAAACCTCCATCAGACCTGAGAACCACAAAGTGACTTTAGACTGTGACTTTATGAAACCAGCTGAAGGAAAAGTCTTTCTGTTCAGACTCGTCAGAACAGAAACCTGACGACTCTGATCTGATTCTTCCTTTGTTCAGCACCAGTTCTACTGAAACTGTTCCTCTGTCAGTTTTAAATTGTTCCGGCTCCATTTTATTGAATAATAAAGAACGTAAGAAGCACTCCTCCTGAGAGACTCACCTGAGCTGTTACACCTGAGCTTCACCTGCTGCTGTCTGTGTCACTGTCTCTAAATAAGTTTATTTTGACTGCAGCTGATGATGGTTATTGATTGGTTATTGATCGGTCACTGAACGTGTTGGACTGTGTGTGTTTGATGCATCAGTGTCACTGTTGATTATCTGATGATCTGTTTGTTTGTTGGAATATTTCTCTCCGTTCTTCGTTTGTTCTCACTGAATCTCAGAATCCAGATGTTTTCTGAGCTGAACTGATGGAGGTCTGACTCTGGTTTAAAGACCTTATTGTTGTAGATTTGTTCAGTTTAAATGAGATTCTGGTTCAGTTTAGATTCATGTGTAAAACATTCAAACACGATTGAGGTCATATCCAGGTCTATATTTAGTCTGCGTTTCCATGGTGATCACATCTGGATGTTTCATTCATCATCTGCAGGAGCTCATTATGTTTTAACACTCGGCCGACACACTGAGGTCTTACAGAGAATAAAACCACACACGCTCCAGTTTTAAAGGTTTTTAATGTTTTCAGAAATAAAAGAACAGAGACAGAAAAAAGGAACATTTTTAAACAATAATGAGTTTTAACACTAAAATGAAATAAAAAAAAGAAATTAAAATAATCATCATTAAATTATGTAATCGTTAAATAACTTTAAATAAATGAACAAAATTTAAAACAACAAACAAATTAACAGCAAAAAAACAACAACAAAATAACCAAAAGTTAAATTGTCACTTTGAAATTCTTTAAACAAAATATTAAGAAATATAAAAATATCTAGATAATAATTACATTAATTACTGTTAAAGGTTAAGTTAAATAGTTGGATTATTAACATTTTAAAGTAAAAGACATTAAATTAAAAAGGGCTTTTTTTCAGTTTGTATGATTTAGTTTTTAAAATTTAATTCTAGTTTTGCAGGGCCGCTCTGAGCCTCCGTACACAGCAGAGATAAAATGAATCAGAGCAGATGATGTTTCCTCTTGTCTGTAATAACTCGACTCTGGTTTGTGTTTTTATTTCCCCTGCTCCATCAGCTGCTGCAGCTTCATTTATCTGAGACAAAGACTTTTCATGTTTCTGTTTTAAATTATTTTCTCTGATGTCGAGTTTCTGATGAGTTGCTCTGTTTCATCATCTTTAATCCTAAAAAAAAAAACAGAACAAAAGAAAAGAAGAGGAGTTTTTTAGTTCTGCTGTGGAGGATTAAAAACAGAAACAAACAACTGTGGACAAACGTTTCTTCTTTCTGTCCTCCTCTCTCCTCCTCCTCTCCTCCTCTCTCCTCTCTCCTCTCTCCTCGCTCCTCCTCTGATCTGATCATATCTGTATTGATTAACACTGCCCTGTGATCAGTCTGAGATGAACTGATTTGAATTTGGTGGTGAAAGGTCAAAGGTCGAGGTTGGTGGAGGCGTAAGACCACGAGGAGGAAACTGTAGTTTTCTCTGGAGAGATGAAATCATTTGTGAGAGACGCTGAGGTTTTCAGATCAGTATATTCAGTTAATTCTTGGTGGTGAAGTTGGTTAAAGTCTGTGTTTGTGAGAGTTGATTTTGGGAACAGTCCGACTCAGCAGCTCCTCTCCCTCCTCTCTCAGATGGACTTCTGCTTTCTGTCTCTTCACTGTTGGGAGACACTGTTTAGTTTTGATCCTCAGAAAGTTTTGGCTGAAAGTTTTTAGCTGAAGGGAGTGAAAACTTTAAGGCAGCAAACACACAAAGAGTTTCAGGACATGAATAAATGATGCAGCAGAGCCTCAGAGAAACTAAAAAGTTTGGAGGTATTTTACTGAAACTTTCACTGAAAACTCACAAAACTTCTTTAACTTGCTCAGAGTGGAAAAAGCCGACAGCTCGTTTGAAAACAATCAGATCAGCTCAACGAGACGTTTCATGTGTTTCACGGTTTTCATGTTCCAGCTCATTCGATAAAAACGTCTCAGATCAGAATCATCCAGAGCTCAGATTCTTTATTTTCAGAGAAGCTGCATTAAAAATACAACAAAAGACAAACACAGTGTCAGTGCAGTGATGCACCGTACGTACTGTACACGAACACACCACCAACAGTCAAAGAAGAAAAACTGTTCACATTAAAACCTGAAACATCTGCAGCATCAAGTTCACTCTGACTCTGATATTCAGATTTTATTGAGTTTTATTTTCTTGTGTGTCTGTTCAGTGAAGATGATTTCAACCTGTTTCCACCCCAGTTTAATTTTAGGATCCTGAAAAACGACAGAAGCTGCACTAACACCAGAAAAACTAAATCATTTAATCAAATGAATTCTAATTCTAAAACTCATTAGTGGATGTTATTAGTCAGAGCTCTGATTCTGCAGACAGAATAAAAATATAATTAGTGTGAATGCTTCAAGCATTCACACTATTGTTCTTCTTTTTTATTATTATTATTATTATTATTATTATTATTTTTCCGTACCTTTTTTGGTCCCTAACTAGTCCCGCACGCTTTATGCTACATACACCATTCAAATATGAAAATGTTCAGCTTCTGCTGGACATTCCGGGATGTATACAACTTTTTGATCCTATGCTTCTATGATTTTATATGAATATTTTTATGAATAAAAAAATGAATGGGACCCTATGGGAGCTCTCCCAATCCCAAGGTCCCCGGTTCGATCCCCGCTACAGACTCTGAAATTTATGCTGTAAAACCACTCACAAGGAAATTTTGACCTTTGAAGCTTTATACTGTTTTGCTTATTCAACTTTTTATGCTTTTTATGCTATTTTGCTATTATAACAATTTTGAAATTTTGCAATTGTACTATCAACAAACACATTTGCCAGGCTGGACCTGTGGACTTCAGTGGCGAGATCGGGTAACGTGGATGCCTACTAACCCATGGTCTCGTGTTCAAGCCCCCACCCAGACAAAAATCAAAAACCCCTCCTGATAAAAGCAATAATGATAATAATAATAGATCTTGTTATGAATATGTTAAGCTTTTTGCAATTTTGCTATTTATGCAATTTTGCAAGTTTACTACCATTACAATTCATTGTTACACCTTGCAGTACCCTGTGGCCTTCCGTGGCGCAATGGGTAGAGCAGTCGCCTCTGAATCATGAGACTGCTGGTTCGAGTCCAGCAGCGGCCGGTTATGCTTTTCTTAAAAATAGTATGACTAATAATGATATTATTAACTCTTCTCCAGCCTCTCATTTCATTGATAGCAGCTATGTTTTTTTAATCAGTAACACAAATTCCAGAGGTGGGTTGAGCCACCTCTCAGTATTGTGTGACTGGGAATGAGGGCCAGCTTACTGCAGCTGCTTGTACACAGGTGATGGACATTTGGTCATTAAGACCTTCTCTGCTCTCTGTGCTGTTTACACACACACACACACACACACACACACATACAACTGAGACCTGCACAGTTACACATGGGTCATTCTCATTGGTGGACTTCCCCTATACACATTTCAACTTTAACCTGTTTTAACACACACACACATGTACACACAACTGACACCTGCACATTAACACATTGGTCATTTTGATTGGTGATTTACCCTAACACACACCTGTCCTTTGAACTGTTTGTCCCTCACCTCCTCTCTCTCTCTTTCTTTCTCTCTATCACTCTCTCACTCACGCACACACACATCCTGCATACTTTCTGCTCTAGAAACCATTCAATTATCAAGAGGTTAAAACTATTACCCTTGTTACATTTGTGCTTATTCAACTTTCTTGATCACCAAGAGGAGCCCTCACCTGCTCCATTCATCTCCATATTATCTGGCTCTCTCTCTCTGTTCATAAAACACCCAAACCAGGCCAGTTTTTAAACTGCCATACTGTGGTCGTTTTTTAACTTTATCTACACAATAATAATAATAGAGATCATTATGAATATTTTATGCTTTTTGCAATTTTGGTATTTATACAAGTTTGCAATTTTACTACACCTACAATTAATTTTAGCATTTGAACATTTAACACTTTTTGCAATTGTGCTATTTATACTGTTTTTGCAATTTTGCAATTTCACTAACACTACAATTAATCTTAGCACCACACAGCACCCTGTGGTCTTCAATGTCGCAACTGATAGAGCGTTTACCTATGGAGCACGAGGTTGCCAGTTCAAGTGCAGCAGCAGATGAGTTGTGGATTTTTAAAAAATAATATTACTATTAATAACGATTTTTTGTGTGATTTTTTCTTTGTTTTTTGGATACCGTATATTCCTACCCTTTTTTTGTGGTTGTATTCTAACAAAGAGATTGAGAGATAAATATGTGTGTGGGTGTGTCTCTGTACGTGCCTGTGTGTGGAGGTAAAAAATTGGTAGTGTTGTAGATTTGAAATGGAAACTGTGGTAACGGGAAAAAAACACTACATGCTATTGCTTTGTAGCATTGTTAAACTCAGTATAAAGAGTTTGTATTTTGGTGGGTTAATTTATTTGTACCGTTATCCAGCTCTCGCCTTTGACAGTTCAATTTCCGAGTGTCCGAAAACGACTCATGACAGGTTCACCGCGTGACAACGAAGCTTCGTCATTCTGCTCTCGGCGTTTGAGGTGAGTGCCACAGATTTGTCTTCAACTCTCAACTTTTTCACGGCAGAAGTAGAGGTTTGACATTTAACATTGACGTTACGGCTGGCTTGTAACGCAGACAGACTTCAGACGGAACGAGGAACATTTACCCTAGAAACCGGTAAAACATTTTCCTACTGAAGCATTAGCAAAACGTTAGCACGTTCGTATTAGCAACGTGCTAACGGTAGCATAGTCGCTAACACAGTTAATTGGTCCACTGTTTGTTAGCAATGTTAGTGATTCACTGCATGTACTGTATGAAACGCATGAAGTAGGCATTGATGACATGTAAATCCTTATCAGATGATACTGCTGATGTTAAAAAGTTGTTGCGGTAACATTTAACAGAACAGTAGAACTGAGATGGAGCAGTTTGTGTGTGTTTGTAGTAGATCTGCTACTTGAACCCACTAACCTCCCCACCCTTACACCCCTACTCCAACACACACACAAAGAATACACTAATCTGTTGTTTCCTCATTTATACATAGAGAACGGCGTTCGGCACTCGTGACTTTGGTGGTAAGTGTTGAAACATTTAACAGCATTTAACACTAAACCAATTCACTCAGGTCTCTATAATTGAGCATCCTTAGATGCTGTAATTTTGCCTTTCTAACAACAAATGAAATATTAACATTTATATATATATATATATATATATATATATATATATATAAAGTTACATTAAAATTGTGTCCCTCCTCCTCTGTCTTTCTCCTCCTTCTCCCTCCTGTGTTCAACTGTGGACTGTCATTGATGATGTTTTCCAGGCTGTAAGTTAGATTATGATTTTTCATTAACTGAAGTAAGAAACATACTTTAAACAATGCATCAAAATAATGTCTGAAAATCTTGTAAGCATTTGTAAGGTATTCAGAGTTCTTCACATTTTTCACACTTTGTTATGTTGCAGCCTTATGTTAAAGTGAAAACAAATCACTTGCTTGAAAAAAGAATTGTAAAATGCATATCAGAGCAAAAACCAATCGGTGAGGAAGAAGGAACTGTCTGCAGAGCTCAGAGACAGGATTGTGTCGAGACTCAGATCTGGGGAAGGCTACAAAACAATTCTGCTGCAGTGAAAGTTCCCAAGAACACAGTGGGTTTCATAATTCTCACACGGGAGAAGTTTAAACCAACTAGGACTCTTCTAAAATGTAGTTTTCTCTTTGTGATTATGTGGTATTGAGTATGCCGTATTGACAGAAAAGAAATGGTTTGTTCTCACTTCAGCATGACACTGAAACTTAACAGAATGTGGAAAAATTAAAGGGGTCTGAATGCTGTCAATTAATTTCATCATACTAAGAATAGACTGATGGTACCCATGCTACTTACAGTAGGATAGAGTCATCTCTCAAACTCAAAAACCATAACACCTGTAGATAAGATCATGTGACTACCAGCATTGGGGAAACTTAGTTGAAGACATACTTGTGTCCTTTGTGTAGATACATAGAGAAATGACAGCAGTGTTACACTCAAAACTGGCCTGGTTTGTGTGTGTGTGTGTGTGTGTGTGTGTGTGTGTGTGTGTGAGTGAGAGAGAATTTAATGCAATTTAAAACAGTTGTCTTATGGATGTTTTCTTTTTGTCTTCTAGGTGTCCTGCTGTCCACCATCTCTCCTCTCCTCTCCCTCTATCACCGCTCTGTCTGGCCTTGTCTTTCTATCCGCTCTATCTGTTTTTTGGATTTTTTCCTTCTTTCCTGTCCCATCTTCCACCTCTGACTTATTGAAAAGCGCTCTATCTTTCTATCCCTCTACCTCTATCCCGCTCTATCTCATTTTTGGATATCTCATTGATAGTCAATAGATCCTCAATGAGAAAACTACCCTGATTTGAAGTTCTGAAAAAGAAATTTGACTGGAATTACAAACTTTATAACCGCACTGTATCTAGACCTCAGTTTGTTCCTGTTGATTCATTCTGGACTGCTGCTCAGAGGTTTGTGCTCAGGTTTGTGTTGAGTGCAAATATTTGTCAACACAGACCTACATTTTTCCTAATATTCTGTGTTTTTTGTTGTTGTTGTTGAACCTGTTGATACTGAGATAAATCGACATCTGTAAGGAGGATCTGGATTTCTTTGGACTGGCTGGTGGTCCTGGTCTGCAGACTCAACGTTGCTGACTCTGACTGAATCCGTAAGTGATTGAATCTTGTGATCTGTTACTTAATCTGAATAGCTTCGTTCAAATTTGTAGATTGATCTGAAAATCTGTTTCACGTCCAAGTTCAGAGAACAACAACGATGCCAAGGAAGAGTAAAAAGTCTCAAGCTGCAAAACTGCGGTGGCAGCAGCTGAAAGAATCTCAGTGTGCAGCACCATGTGAACAGTCAGAAGATACTGGTCCTCAGAGCAGAGACTTTGTGAGAGAGTCTGTGGTGTCTCCTGCTGAAGCTGTAAACCAGGCAGGTCAACGTGATGCAGTGTGTGTACCACAGGTATTGTACGCTGACGTTGTTAAGAGACGATGTCACAGTGAAAGTCGGTGTGAAGCAGAGTCTGTTCAGATGCACCAGGTGAAGCACAGAGGTGAACACC
>BRZM01000516.1:0-84499 GCA_033238685.1 Lates japonicus
GTCACCTGACACCTGAGAGAGTGTGTGTGTGTGTGTGTGTGTGTGTGTGAACTGGTCTGACTGGTTTCTGACTGTCTCATGTATCAGCTGCTCTCATTGCACTGTAAAAAATTACCTTTGGTTTGATGACACAGAAACTTTTCAACTACAAAACAACAATAACAATAATAATAGTTTAAATTTCTGTCGAACAATAATCAGATTTATTGATTATTGATTGACATTTGAACCTGAAAGCCCCTGAAGTCAGAGTGACCCCACCAACCCCGGCATAAGAATTCAAAATGGCTGCTTCAGGTTCAGATCTGGTCAGGTTTTAGTGTCAGAGGTCAGTGGTTAAACCTTCCAACAGGAGCTCACAGGGACCAACAGGGACCAACAGGAGCTCACAGGGACCAACAGGGACCAACAGGAGCTCACAGGGACCCCACAGTGTGTTAATCCACTGGTCATTGATGTGCAGTTCTCCCAGACGTCCTGCAGGTGGCAGCAACGAGTCATTGTTCTCTATCAGAGTCTGGGACTCTCTTCAGGACTCTCCGAACCTGCCTCCTGTCCTTACCTGGTTCAGGTGCAGAGGTCATCAGGGACTGAAACAGGCCTCAGTGCTGCGTTCAGGAGTATCAGTATTTTTCAGTGTTTATCTCTGTGTAGCTGCAGCTGTCGCTTCTGAACTTTAGCTGATCAGATCAGTGTTAAACAGCTGGAAACTCTGCTGATTTTAACTGACAACATTTTGTGAATTTGTTTTTTGAACCTGCAGACGATGCGTTCACTGACTCAGGATTTTTGCAGTGAAATGTTTTGATGTAGAGAATTGATTGATGTAGAAGATTTTAGTCACAGGAAGTTTGAAAAATGTTTCCTGAACCAGCAGCTCCCAGAGGACCTGATGGTTCTGATACTGGACTAAACAAACAACATTTCAGGACTCCTGGAAAAAGTCCTGGGGAGGCTTTATGAAATACAGGTTCCAGGAGTCAGTGAGGAAGTTCTACGGTCCTTGAAGATGTTTCATGAGTCCTTAAGAAAGTGCTAGGTATCCTTAAAGAGGTTTGAGGTGGATCTATGAAGATGTTTAAGGAGTCCTTGAAGAGGTTGGAAAAAGGAGATTCCAGGAGTGTGTGTTTAGGTTTGTGTGGTCCTTGATGAATATTCATATATTCCAGGGGAAGTTCCAGGTGATATAAAAAGAGATAGGAGGGGTCCTTGAGAAGATTCCATGAAGTTGTAGAGGAGTCATTGGAGAAGTTTAATGAAGGGCTGTACGTCCTTGAAAGGATTCCAGGAGTCATTGAAGGGGATTTTATGAATCCAGGAGCTGGAGGGTCCAACAGGTGTGAAGCCAGAGATCAGGTTCAAATAGACGAATCCCAAAACAATCCAGGCTGTCCAACAGGAGGGGGGAGGAGGGGGGAGGCAGGGAGGAAGGAGGGGGGGGGGCGGGGCTACAGGCTGCAGAGGAGACCTGCAGTCTGACAACAGGAAACAGTCCGAGCTGCAGTCGAACCAGAGAATCAGCTAACGGGTTTAATTCTGACGGAGTTTAATCACTGAGGCATCATGGGTAAGTCCTCTCACCCTGAACTGACGGTGAATTAAAGTTAATGATTCAGCTGCTTGTCATTGGATCATTAAATCACTCACTTACTGAACTGGAGCTTTCAGCCTCGTTCAGTCTGTTGTCACAGCTGATCTGTGGTCAGCTGACGGCAGATGTGTTCAGGTTAATGTGAAACTGAGGTGTTATTGTTGAGTTTGACCTCTGACCAACAGGCTGTTAAACATTCAGAGGAGACACACCTGATCGGCCATCTACAGTTTCTATCTGAGTGAAGCTTCAGTTTTAACAAAGAGAAACTTTTATTTCTTTAATCTGCAAACTGAAAATGTTCATAAAAATAAATTTCATCTTTTAAATGTGAAATATGCTGTGGCTGTAACAAACACCAAACTCTGTTTCTGATTCTTGATGTTTCCGTCATTTTCCTGGCTGGATATCAGAGATGAACGCTGGTTTTTAAAGACTGAAGGAGTCTTTAACTGAACTGATCTTCCTGGACCTGATTCCAGCAGTTTAAAGGGGCTGTGTGTGAGTTTTTGTTGTTTTTGTTTACATCCTCTGAGCAGAGCTACGTCTTCATCGTCAGTGACTTACTATCATAAAGTGGTGTTATAAGATAGGACAGACTGGGGCTAGCTGGTTAGCATGCTAACTTCAGTACTAGAAGAGACAGAAACAGAAGCAAAACACTGACGTTGTTTTTCACAGCTGGAAACAGCTCCTGGTGAGTGAAGGAATGAGGTTTGATGAACTCACAGTAAACAGCTGCTAATGCTAACATTAGCTATGTAGCGATAGCAAAAACTCACATATAGCACCTTTAAGCTGCTGATGATGTCTCAGTTAGAGGGAGGTCGTACCTGCTCACCAAAGTTACCAGTGGTCAGTGAGTGTTGGTTTTCAGCAGGTTAAATACCTGTTCTGGTGTTTTACTCTGATCCAGAAACATCAGGTTTTTATTTTTCCTCCTCTCTTCTCTCTCTCTGGTTTTATTGGCTCAGTCTCATCAAACAGTTAAAGATAATGATTTAAATCGAGTCTGAAAGAAACAAGGAATCAGGATCATCAGTCTTTTACACTGAACACGACATTACTGCTCATTATGTGTGTGTGTGTGTGTGTGTGTGTGTGTGTGTGTGTGTGTGTGTGTGTGTGTGTGGGTGTGTGGGTGTGTGTGTGTGTGTGTGTGTGTGTGTGTGGGTGTGGGTGTGTGTGTGTGTGTGTGTTTAGAAGACCTAGGAGGAGCACTTCCTGTCGGCAGCTCGCTCCACCCAGACACAGACTGTTCCTCTTAATGAGTCTGAAACTAAATAAAACAGGAAGAGGACGAGATGTTTGGGTTCTGATTGATCAGTGATTAAAGTCATTGATCAGTCGGGGGGGGGGGGGGGGGGGGGGGGTGGTTCTCCTCTGTCTAACTCTCTCTCTCTCTGTAGGACCACAGCTCGCTCGCCCCTAACTCGCCCATCTACGCCAACGTCTCCTCTCTGAAGAAGACACCCCTCCCTCACATCTCTGTATCTGGCTCCGCCCCCATACCTCCACCTCCATCTGACCCCGCCCCCTCCCTCGCAGACCACACCCCCTCATCTTCACTTTCCTCTTCCTCCGACATGATAAACCCTGCGTCCCCGCTCAGCCCACAGGACGGCTGGCAGGTAAGGCGACCTCTGACCTCTGACCTCTGATAGGTCGGTGCTCCAGCGTCACATTTTAATAAGTCTGAGCAGTGAAAGGAGTTAGAGTGGCAGCTGAGAGAGGAACTGATTTAGTCAGTAGAACTAAGTAAAGGTAAAATAAGGACTGAAAGATTTAATCTAAGAGAAGCAGTGAGAGTAATGAAAGTGACAGCTGAGACAGAAACAGTGAAGGAGACTGAAGCAACAGATGAAGTTTAACACTGACATTTACAGTTCAGACAGAAGAAACAGATTCTGAGACAGAGAGTTCAGAAAGTTCAGTGAGGAAAACACTTTTTCTCTCTCTCACAAAGTTCATATTTCATGTCTTTGTTCTGTTGTTGATATTTGATTTAACTTTATTTAGATTTTGTTTTATTATTGAAACGTTGCCATGTGTTTATAGTTTGTTGTATTTTCCACTCCTGGATATTTAATGAACAGTGTTTATACTTAGTTCAGCTCATATGAAGGTTTCAGACTTTACTCAGTTTAAACTTGTGCGTTCGTGTTGCAGCTTCACACAGGTAATTAAAGTTTAATCAGGTAATCTGAGCTGTTCAGGTTCGTTCCACAGAGATCGGATGAACAGTTAAAGCTCACATGTTGCAGAGGAACAGGTGACGGTTCACTGCCTGGCTCAAAGACACTTCAACAACTCAGGTTAAAAACTAACGTCCTTATATTTAGACTGAACGATGATTTTAATTTTGACAAAGGATTCAGGTCATTGAAGCGAAGAGCACAGGTTTTAAAACTGTGAATAAAGACAAAGAATCAGGAGTACAGGAGAAACCTTACTTTGTTGTTTTTTAACTTTATGTAAGTTAATTTTTAAAACCTGATCTGACTGCATCTGAAAATAACCTGATTATTTATCAAAATAAAAAATAATTAAATACAAAAGTTAACAGTCTGACACCATCATTTTAAACCACACCTTCATATGAATGCAGTAACGAGTGCACCTGAACGCGCCATCAGCTCGTCTGCTGAGTAGAATCAGACTCGATTGTTTCTCTGACTCATCTCCTGTTGGTTCAGGTGCACACCGACCAGGACAGCGGGAAGGTGTTTTATTACCATCCTGTGACCAGACAGACCACCTGGTCCGACCCCCGCAGCCCCCCACCCCCGCCCACTCGAGACGTGGACCAGTCCAGGGGAAGGGAGGGGGGACAGTTGACCTCCCCCGCCTCCTCTCAGAGCTCCTGTGGTTGGGAGCAGCTGCTGGACGAAGCCTCGGGGAGGGTTTACTACTACAACCCCAGCACACGAGTCACATCCTGGACTGCACCAGAGCCTTTCCCCCCCTCCTCCCCCACTGGATCCACAACCAACAGGAAGCACGACGACGGGCCGGTACGAGGAGTCTGGATTAAATCTGGTTTCAGATCAGTAAAGTCAGAGCAGCACAGAGGGATTAAAGACAGATTCATGATAAACAGGAGCGATGCTGAATAGAAACAGAAAGATCACATGACAAACCTTTTTCCTTTTGAAATATTCTGTTGTATTGGAAAAGGATCAAAGAGGAAGTCAGTGTCACAGAAACATCCTGTCTTTAGTCTGAAGTTCAGACATGAGGAATCAAATGAATCCTCTCTCTGAGGATTTTCTGAAACATATTAGATTTTAGAAACACCACCGGGCGCTGAACCTGGAGTCAGATGAGAAGTGTTGGTAACGTGAGGCTAACTGTGGAGATAACAGAGAGAGAGCAGGCTAAGATGGCCGACATAGGAGAGCAGGGAGAAACAGACAATAACGACTTCACAGGATTGTGGATTTGTCCCAGTAGATGAGGATCAGTTACAGATCCAACTTAATGTTAGTGAGTTAAATCCACCTTTCTCTCCCTCACCTCAGCCAGGTATTACCTCTGTCTCTACTTCCTGTGACTGTTGTTTCAAATTAAAAGCCCTCTGCAGAGGCATGTAATTGTAACTTCACAACTTTGCAGCAATGAGAATAATTTTCCCGCCACTACAAACTGTTCACAGCAGAAACTCAGAGAAGTTCTAGTTATCGTAGAAGTTATTATAAAGTGATTGTTTTGTTCACAGCTCAGTTATAAATCCTCCTGCTCCATGTCTCTCCTGTCGGGCTGCGGACTCTGTCAGCACTCTCTAACTCTGGTAGTTTTCTCTTTAGCTGTGAAGCTCTCAGCAGGTAGAACTCACCTGAGGACGACAGGAACGAGTCGCTCTGCTTTCATTGGGTTTCTGCCTCCATCACTGTTAGTTTGCGGTTTGTTCATTTTAAGACCAGATGTGGTTGTAGAGCTTACAGCAGCTCTGTGTGTGAGGCAGCTAAAAAAAGTGAAATGAATGAGTCGAGTCAGAGACTTTCTGATCGATGCAGAGTGCAACTCTAAAAGCTGTGACTTCTTCTCTTGGAAACTGTTTGTAACGAGCAGCTAAAATACAAACTGCCATCGCCACCTTGGTCAGGTTGTGTGATAAAGCATCATGAGGAGAGCCCATGTGACCTGGGTCAGCCTCTCCGAAGCTGCTCGTAGCTGCCGGGCTAACTGCAGGATCAGGGCCTGGATCTTCTGACGAGTGTTTGGTCATCAAACAGAGACACGTGGTTAGCATCCAGCATCAGACTCTCAATGAATCAGCTCCACCTGGTGACAGGTTGTAAAATAAAAGAGCAGCTGTGTGGATCAAACCGGTTCAGGCTCACATTAACACTCCTGAAGTTAGTAGAGCTTATTGAAGAAGATTGTCTCTGAAGTTAGGAACTGTTCACCTGAGAGAGGATGTTTCTGTGATATGACCCTAAAGACCAGTCAAGAGTTTTAAGGCCAAAGCAGAACAGAAGGAAACAGAAGGAAACAGAGTTATTGAAGTTAAGCAGGTACACTTGTGTTTTATCTTCTTTACTAACTGTTGTTTTTGTGATTGATCTGAAGCCTCCGCTGCCAGAGGAAGATTATCCTGTAGACAGACCAAATGATGACGCCGTCTTCACAACGGTACAACTCACACACTGAGTTCATTATTAAACTCTATCACCTATCAGAATTAACCCCAGGTCAGACTGAAAGGTCCAGATTTCATCTGTAGTTTGTCCCTGTTTTTATTTTCCCAGAATCCTCAGCATCCTGTGGGTCTGATTCCCAGAGCTCTGCTGGACCTGAAAGATGGAAACAGCTCCCAGTGGAGGCCGCAGGAGGTAATCAATCAATCAGTCAATCAGTAGATCCGTCTGTCAGTCAGTCAGTGTGTGCCTGATGTTTCTGTCACTGCTTGTTCCAGGCACCACATTTGCCTCAAAGGCTGATGGGAAATGGAGTTTCTGAGGAGGGGCCGACAGTGCAGGTCAGGAACTGGAGACACAGTGTGGCTGAAGACGTGAGTTCAACAAGCGAGATGAAAAGATGAAACTTTATCTTCCTGAGTTTAAAACTTCTCCTCTGTGTTACAGACGTTTGCTCCGGGCCACAGGAGGAACGTCTCCGACCTCAGCGACCTGTCCAACAGACGACACTCCCCCGACAGTCCACAGGTACAGACACCTGACCCACACCTCACTGCTTCATCCAGATCCATTACACATCCATCCATCTCATTCTTCTTACCATCACTCACTCATTCATTCATTCGTTTGTTCATCAACACCTTGTGATGTCATCCTGTTCTCCCTCATCAAGCTGTCTGATTGGCACAGACTGAAGAGGAATCTGTCCAATCGGAGCACAGACTCCAGCAAGCTCCACGTAGGTCCTGGGCCCTGATTGGGCGCTCAAGTTACAGGGTGTTTATTGGGTTGTCAAAAATTAGTGGAGGTTTCCATGGAGACTGTCAGATCTCATCTCCAGTTCCCATGGAAACGTGTGCCTGGTTGTACTAACTTTTGTTCTAACACACTGAGAATCAAACTAACATTAGATTTTTTTCTAAAAAAGGAAGTTGTTATGTGAAGGGAACTTTTTGGGCAGTTCCAACAGACACCGCCAGAGTCTAAGGCAACTGGACTTCTTTTAGGTTCCTTGAGGACATTTCACCTTTCATCTGAAAGGCTTCTTGAGTTCTAAAAGCTGATGGGGGAGTCCCAGGTATCCTAGGTACGTCTTCAGAGAGCCTAAAAGAAGTCCAGTTGCCTCTGACTCTGGCACTTAAGACTAGGATGACTGAAAACCTAAACAGACATCCAGACTTTGAATACTGCCCAAAAGTTGGCCCATGTTCTTCCACTAACCCTCCAAATCACAGACTAACAGTCATTCATCCTGTGTATTAACCGTTGTGAAGCTCTGGTTTGGTTCTGTTGACAGTTCTCAGGGTGACACTGAGGAACTAACATCTCTTCTGTTTGTCCACTGAAGAATCTGTTTGTTACTCACTGATCAGAGTGGTTTTAGCCATGCTAGCAGCAGCTTTCAGGTCCACAGCTTCAGACCAGACTGAAAATCTCAACAACCGCTGAACGGCACATGAAACTTTGTTCAGACTCAGCTGATCCTCTGAACTTTGCTCATCCTTTTAGTCGATGTCAGCATTTAGCTTAAAGTACAGCCTCACAGAGCTGCTAGCATGGCTGTGAACTATCAGTCTGTTTTTGTTTTGTTTTTTTAAAGATGGTCTAACCTTGGAGGAGGAGCTGAACTGACGAGTTACATAAAGATCTAGGAGTCATTCAGAAGACACTCTGGGCCCCTGAAGAGACTCTAGAGGAGGTTCTTTGATTTTTTTAGGAGACTTTAAGGGTCCATGAGGATATCTGGGTCCTCGAGGAAATGTCTGAGGCCCTTGAAGAGGTTGTACATTGTTGTCCTCAAGCTGCTCCTGGGGGCCTTTTGGAGGATCTGTGGGTCATGATTTTAGGAGTCCACATGGAGGATCTTGGTGTGGAGGATATACAGCTCCTCAAGGGGTTTATGAGTAACTGAGGAGATTTTTACCAGTTCTAGGGTCAGTTTTGGAGTCCATGAGGTTAATGTTGAGGTCCTAGAGTAGCTATTAGAGTCTGGGGGGGGGGGGGGGTCTTTGGGTTCATGAGGTTATTGTAAACATATGGATGATCAGTGGGTTATTGAGGATCTTTGAGGAGGGTCTACCAGTTGTTGAGGGGGTTCTGGGGTCTTTGAAGGGGCCCTGAGGGAGGCTCTAGGAGATTCTAGGGGTACTAGAGAACAATTAGAGGGAGAAGGGATCGAGTTGTAGATGATCTAAGTGTCCTAGTAATCTGAGGACTATGTAGTGCTTGAGGGGATTCTAACAGTCCTTGAGTAAGATCCAGGGAGGGGTCTTAGAGGAGGTTCAGGTGGTCCTTACAGAGGGTCTAGATGTCTGTGAGGAGGAGATACAGCTCCTTAATTAAGGTCTAGAAGCCCCTGAGAAGTTGTACAGGTCTTTGAGGAGGTTCTCAGGGTCCAAGGGGAGATGGTCTTTGACGAGGTCACAGTAAAATGTTTCCATCAGAATGAAACCAGCCTTCACTCACACCACTCCCATGTTTACACCGGAATCACATTTCAAAGCTGACCTGCAGGTTTAAAGAAACCTGAAGACTCACCTGCCTGTCTGTTCACCTGTCTGTGTGTCTACAGTGCCATCTGCTGGAGAAAGCTGGAGTCATCAATAAGACCAAAGTAGCTGATAACGGCAAAAAGATCAGGTGAGAACCAGAAACTCATTCAGTCTTCACCCTGTGGATCTAGTTCATAATGAATAGTTTTATCATCGAGATCAGAAACATTTTATTTCTGCTGTTTTCTTCACTTTATCTCAGAGTTAAATCCACATCAGAGTGTTTTTCAGTTTGAACATGGACAAAGTGTCTGGAGGTGACTGTGTCTGACTTGTTGTTGTTGAACAGGAAGAACTGGACTCAGTCCTGGACCGTCCTCCACGGTGGGATCCTCACCTTCCACAAAGACCCCAAATCTACTCCGACTGGGAACGCTGTAAGAACCAGTTACACATACTGGGACTTTACTAGGTCACTATCAGCTCAGTTATTATACAACATCATATCTAACACTACAGGAACAGGTTAATAATATTCATAACTTACAGAGATAATTTATTGTGAAAATCAGAACCAGATGACACAGGTGACACAGAACCAGAGTCAAACTCTTGAGGTTCATATTCTTCCAGCAGGAATAAACTGATGAAGTGCTAGAGAGGGAAACATGGTTCAGTCCATCAGTTTGGTTCAGAGTCAGCAGAGCTCAGACCTGAAGTGATGAATGTCTGATCTCACCATGTTCAGGAAGGTGGTTTATAAAAACCTCCTGGATCAGACTCATCTCCCTCCATCAACAAACAATCGCAGGTGAAAACATCATGTCCTTGGTGGAGGCTGTTGATGGACTGTGATGAACCACATGTTGAGACGTTCATATTCCCTCAGGATGAACCGGAATGACTCTGTGATAACTGTTTCTGTGAATAACAACTCTACAAATGCCACAGCTATGACGTACTGCATCTCTACAGACCTGTCAGTCACTTTGACTTTGAGGCTGATGACCACTTCCTGTTTTTCAGAGTAAAGCATCACAGATTGTTCCAGAGTACACCGTCGACCTGAGAGGATCCTCAGTCGGCTGGGCCTCCAAAGACAAGTCATCCAAGAAGAACGTTCTAGAGGTGTGGTACCTGTTACCATGGTTGCTGTGGTTACAGGAGTTCACTGTGTTGAAGTTGCATCTCTCCGACAGTGAAGCTGTTGCCGTGGTTACTCTTCCTGTCGGTGCAGTGCTGTGTTGTTTCTGACTGTAGTATCAAGTGTTTGTGACCGTGTTTGTGTGTGTGTTTGTGCAGCTGAAGACTCGTCAGGGCTGTGAGTACCTGATGCAGTACGACACCGAGAGCATCATCAGCGACTGGCTCAAAGTGATCCAGGACACCATCAGACAGCTGGTAACACAACACAACCACACACCTCCTCACTGCTTAGATCAGCTGTGATAAGCACTGAACAGATCCAGGGTCAGTTTGGCTGTTTAACTCTTTCAGGAACAGGAACATCTGTCAGAGGACGAGGACGAAGCCGCTTCAGACAAAGAGGACAAAGACAGGAAGAGGACGTGTAAGTGTTGACAAAATCATCTCAGCTCAGGGTTCCTCACTCCAGATCCAGATCCTTCATCTGCAAACTGAGTTCATGATATGAAACAGCTTCCTCTGGCCACTGTTAAGACATCAGACCTTTTTCTTCTTCTTCTGTTTCAGCGACCAGGAGCTCATCAGGAGCGGATTCAGAGCAGAGACGAGTTCGGACCAAACTGAGACGGTTCCTCCAGCGGAGGCCAACGCTGCAGAGCGTCAAAGAGAAAGGATACATCAGAGGTAGAGAACCAGGAAGAACCAGAGGAACCTTCATGTGGCTGTAATCAAACAGAAAACCCAGTCAGACTGAAGGTCTGATCAGTCGCAGCAGCTTTCTAATGAGTCCAGTCTGTAATCAATCAGTTATACATGATGTGTTTTATAGAGCAGTATCATAATGTTTGTTAACACTGAGTAAAACATTCAAACCACTCGTCTCTTCTGGTCCAGATAACGTCTTTGGCTGTCACCTGGACACACTCTGTCACAGAGAAAACACAACCATTCCCAGATTTGTGGAGAAGTGTATCAGAGCAGTGGAGAGGAGAGGTAACACACATAAACCTTTACACAGCAGTAATATCATCAAATACCAGCAAACTATATATAAAAGCAAATTATGGTCAAACCCAGCTGGAAGAACAACATCAGATAGACTATGGTCCACTGTTACAATTAATATATTGAATCAGTGATGTGTTTCCTGTGTGTACGATGTTGATGGGGATGGAAAACTACTAATGTTTATGTACAGTATACTCGTTTAATCTACAAAACACAGTGAGTGAAGGTCAGTTTCTCTTGTTCACAACTGATACACACCTGTGTTTTTCACTGTGTGTGTGGTTTCAGGTCTGGATGTTGACGGGATTTACAGAGTGAGCGGAAACCTGGCCGTGATCCAGAAACTACGACATAAAGCTGATCATGGTAACAAACTGCCCATCTGTCGTTTCCCATGGTTCGGCCACGTTTTTAAGATGCAGCTTCAAACAGATCAACGACCACCGCAACATTTCAATCATGAAACTCTTTAAAATAGCTCAGTCTGTCCTGGAATAACCATGGAAAATATGGAAGATAAAATCTCCTGGAGGATAATGATGTAAAACTCTGTCGTACTATGAAATACAGAGACATTTACTGGGTGCTGATTGGTTTAATCAACATCACGTAACCTCGTTTGGCAGCGAGGGCTTGGAAGTAACAGACACTCATTCATCATTCAAAGCTGTGAAACCCAGGATCTCTTCTAACCTCTCTCTGACTGCGCTGAGTGGTCCTGCTTATTTATAGGACCTCTCATGTTCAATTTAACAGCTGATTTAGTTTAACGGATAAAAAATCTACACACATTTCTGTCGACAGTGGTCAGTGTGAGCAGTCAGTCATCTGCAAAGTTTAACTTAGAATGAGGCAGTAGACAGGAAGTTGTCAATAAATCAGATTTTGGTGTCAAGAACATAGAGATGGTTACAGCTTTAGTTTTAGTTTGTTTAGTCAGTGTTCAACAGTAAACTGCCTGTGTATTAATTCCAAATAACTATGACTCTGTAGTGTAGTCTAGTGTTTGTCAACAGTCAAACACAGTTCAACATGTAAAGAATACATTTCTCACTAATAATTAAATAATCATTTAAATTAACTTGAGTTTAAATTGAGAAATTTGTCATATTTTTCCAATAAATTAGTCCAAATAACATCAAACATCAACATCCAAAAAGCGTTAATGACATTATATGCAGACAATGTCCTGTTGTTTTGATGTAATTCCACTGTGTTTATATTCAGAAAGAATCTGCAGCAGATGAACAGTTTCTACTGAAGCTTTTTAAATGTTTTTATTGTGGTGTTGTCCCTGCAGAGGAGCAGCTGGACCTGGAGGATGGACAGTGGGAGGAGATCCACGTCATCACTGGAGCTCTGAAGCTTTTCCTGCGTGAGCTCCCAGAGCCGCTGTTTCCCTTCAGCTGCTTCGACAAGTTCATCGCTGCCATCCGTCAGTGCACAATTAAACCTACAGCACGCATTATACACACACTGTACACACACTGTACACACATTGTATACACACTCTACAGAGCCTACAAAATGTGACACAAAGATTCTGTTAAAATCTGTCATGGAGTCAAATTCTAACAGAGGTTTTAACTTGTGGTGGTTTGGTAGAACTCATAGGTTTTTATATTAACATACAAACTTTTAGCTTCACTGCCAAAATATATAATACAGTGTTTACTACAGGATTTAAGTCTAAAGGAATTTCACAGAGAATCGATTCATCACAGTCAAACAGTAGAAAGTTTAGTAGAATGTTCATCTACTCAGGTGTAAAAAAAACTTCCCAAACCCAACATGGACAAAATAATAAAAAAGAAATGAGGAGACCCAGCCTGAAAGGAACCAGTGGGCAGTTAGATCCAGAACAGACACTGGTGTTTACAGCTGTGTCTAAATATACAACTAAACGTATCACAAGTGTTGTGCTGACAGACAGCAGAAGAGAGAAGCTCATGTTGTTGATATCATCTGAAAACCATTAACATCCAGAGATCATCTATGGCCTGTAGTACTATACACTGCCTCGTCAGCTAAAGCAGCTCTGTGTGTCTGTTTCCATGCAGAGGTCCCAGACTACAGTCTGAGAGTCTCCTACATGAAGGACCTGGTTCAGTCTCTGCCTCTGCCAAACCACGACACCATGGAGCTGCTGTTCAAACACCTGCGCAGGTAAGTTCAAAACTGAACCAGGAGACCCAGGACCAGGTTATATCTTTGGATTGATTCACCAAGGCCAGAGAGCAACAAACCCTTCATGTTTGATATTAACCTGCTCTGGGTGTGGTTTTCAGTTTAACAGTTTATTATCCTGTGTAGTGTTTTGTAGACGACTGACTGACTGTGTCACCTCAGTCAGCTCATCACCTGCCACTGACAGCCGACTGAAAAAGGAAAACTCACATCAGTCTTTGGTTTAACGAATATAAGTTCCAGCAGACTGTAAAATATGGATCGTCTATGGTCTATGTAACCTCTACGTTTTCTTCTGGTTGTTTCTCCTGGTTTCTTAATTTTTATTCTGCAGTGAACAGACCTCAGTGAATGGGTTATTTTCAAAATAAAATAACTATGTTAAATATCACCACACACTGGCCTGAATAAAAGAATAAATACATATAAAGCACAGATGTAGTTTGTTGTCTGGAACAGGAAACAGTCTTGAATTTCTCTCCCTGTCTCTCTCCAGGGTGATCGAGCACAAGGAGTCCAACAGGATGTCGGTTCAGAGCGTCGCCATCGTGTTTGGACCCACGCTGCTCCGCCCCCAGACCGAGTCAGCCAACATGACGGTCCACATGGTTTTCCAGAGCCAGATAGTGGAGCTCATGCTCAATGAATTCCACACTGTCTTCTCCCAGAGGTAGGAGGAACCTCCTGGAGCTCCTCTGCAACCTTTAAGAATCATCAAAGAACCTCCTGGAAGCTCCTGGATGGTCCTGGAAGACCCCAGAGCACCAAGAGAACGGTCAAAAATCTTCCAAAGTGTCAGAACCCTCTAGAACTTTGGAGTTAAACATTACATCCTTTCAAACCCAAGTTCAAGGGGCACTAAACATGGAACCTGCTGAATACATGGAGCCTCTTTGAAACCATTGTGCTGTAAACAATTCGCATAGAACCTGAGTGGAACCACCTGGAACTCTGGACTGGCTCTGCAACCAGCAGCTTCATCCTTCTAACAAGGCAGCAGTTCAAATGGAAAACATTATCTTAAAAAACCCCAAATCACCTCACTGTGAGAAAGAATCCTGCAACAAGTTCCAGATCCTTCTAGATAATTGTAGATCTCTGGGTCCAGGTAGAATCTAGGTAGAATATTAATGAAACCACCTAGAATCCTGGACTGGTTTGAAACCCCAAAATATGTCACTTGAAGCAAGATCACTCCGAATAAGTTCCAGATTCATCTAAAACCGCTGGGATTAAACATCAAACCAATTGGCTCTCTAACCACTGTGCCTTAAACAGCCCAAGTACAAACTGACTGGGACCATATAAAACCATGGGTTGTTTCTGAAACCTTCATCAGGAGCATCTCTTCTCTTTCAAGTCAACAGACCAAACAAAAGACACTACAGCTTCTCACTTCGAATAAGACCTGTCCCAACAAGTTTGGGATCTTTCTTGAATCTTGTGACTCTCTGGAGCCAAAGTCTTTTCCTGTTCCTTTAAAATCTGTGGTATGAGTTGATGGGTTTTGAACCTGGGACCTGCTGATTGTATGATGCTCTTCTCTAACCATTTGGTCCTAAATGATCCAGGTAGAGCTGGGTGCAGCTTTCTATAACTCCGGACTAATTCTGAAACCTTAACAACAGACAGACAACAGAGATTCACCCAGACTCTTTTAAAACTCTGGACACAAACAAATATTTCCTCCTTTTTACAGCAGTTCTGTGGACTTTTAATTTTACAGGGTTTGAATCTGAAACCTAATGAACATCACGTTCTTACCAGACTAGAGCTGTAATTAACAAAGTTAGACCCTGAATGGAACTTCATAGAAGCAAACACCACCTCTTCCACCTCTTTTAAAATATTCTGTGGACAATAAATTTTACAGAGGGTGAACCTGGAGGCTGTTGAGTTCAATATTTCACCACCAGACCACCAAACCTTAAATGAGGCCAAAGAAACCAGAACGGAGCCATCTGGAAACCTGTAACAGATCTGACACAGGGACATGACAAGCTGGAATAAAGTAACAGACCAAACAATCTTCAAACAGTGTCCTGCTTCCTACTCAGACTATTTGGAGAACCTTCAGACGTCTAGACCTCTGTCTGTCTTCAGGGAATCAAACTGTGCATTTTTGTTTTTAAGGACATGAAAGTTTCAGGCTTCGAAATGTCTTATAATCCAAGGAACCAAAAAAACAAACCAAACAGGATGTACACAGATTTCAAGTTTTGGGTTTACCCATCCTGAACATGATGCTGTATCTGTGGATACTGAGTGAATTTAACTTTTTTTCAGAGGAATTTTATCAAACTGATTCTTATTTCTCACCTCCACAAATCAGTCTTAGAATACCAAAAATATTTACTGCATATTACAGCAGCTGTTTATTGACACCCAAACTAATTGAAAATGGTCCTTATGTTCATTTTTGTCATTTTTATTAGTTGCTCAGTGTCTTAGAACTGATTGACTGCAGACATCAAAAGCAGTCTGAGCTTTTATTGTTCAAAGAACGAGGCCTGGACTTCATACTAAAGTCTTACCTGGTCATTCCAATCACATCCAAGCAGCCAATGGCAGCTTTGTGCCTGATGACCTCTGCTGTTCTGCCGGTGTTGGTCTCTGCTTCTTGTCTTGCAGTGTCCATCAGACTGTAGCTCCATTGGGACTGGATTCATATCTGCTTTTATATAAAGCAACTTACAGGTGAGGGACAACACTTCAGAGCAGCAGGGGACCTCGGAGTGAAAGCCAAGAACTAAGTCTGTTCAACAAGACAAAGAACAGGCAATCAGGTAAAGAAGTTCACAGTACCTGTGAGTCTTCCTCCCATTTTTCTGCTTCTTCTGTCATTTAAATCCAAAGCAGTGTCCAGCTACATCTGAACCATGTCACTGAAAGCAGGCTCAGTTAACAGACTCTGGCGGACTCTGGTTGCTGGTCCAAGAATGCAGATTGACTTTAAAAATGACCACAGTTTTGACAGTGAAGTAACTTCCTCTCATGTTTTGTGCATGATTCATTTCATTGCATTTATTATTATGACTGTTAATTAATTCAAGGTGAAGTAACCTTTGCAGAAAACACAGCTAAGCTACATATCCAAGTGTCCTATACAGGAACCAACACAGTATTTAAGAAGATGAGGTTGTTATGTCTTCCAGCCTCCCAGTATCACTGACTGCATCCAGCCATACATTTATCTGGAGGTTTGAATTATTGCAGTCGTCCTAAGTCTTGACCTCTGGGGCCTCAGTGGTAGCTGCAGTGTTTATTACAGGCCATGTCCTGTAGTTTCAGCTGTGCAGGTAAATCATCATGGTACAGGTTTTCTTTCAGTTTATGAAAAGGTTTAAACAGTTTTAGCCTGTTTATTGTGGTGTTTATATGGAGCATTTTTATTCTGTTTAGGCTTTAAACTGATTATAATCAGAATATTAGGCTCCATGTAAACCTGTTGTTAAAATGGTGTCTGGAACATTTAATTAAATTTCCAATAAGTGTAATTCCCCACCTCCCACTACAATGCTAACCCTGTGTGGATGAACAATGGACTCTCTGAAGTCCATGTTCAGATACACAGTCTTAGCGTCAGTCTGTGTTGCATTCACTGACACTGGAAAACAGAGATTTGCACAGAAAAGTCATTTTCAAAGTCAGAGTTTGAAGTGAATGAGTCATTCGTATTAAACACTGGGTCAAAATTTAGCTTCAATGTGATGGTTTCTTCAGTCATATAGAGCTGACTGTCACAGAGGATGGAGATGAAACCACAGTTCAACAGAGAAATGATCAACGTGCTAAAATAAGCTAAGCTATGCTAGGCTAAGCTAAGCTAAACACTCTCTGGATCTATCTCTATACACACAGAGATCAAACTCTCACCTGCAAAAGATGAGAGCAGGAAAATTTATTCAAATTTGTTTCAAAAGTGTTTCTGTAAATCTAAATAAGATTTTTTTTAGTTCAGAGGACCCAGGACATCTTCCCTGACGTTTTACAGAAATGTTTTAGTATTTCTTTTAGGGATTAATTTTACAGGAACTATTTTACTGTTTGTGTTTCTAGAAATGATTACCTGTACAATCCTGTATGTTTTTATAGTATTGAGTTTATACGTATTACAGATACAGAACAAAGTTAACATGGAAAATTAACAGATTAAACTCTGTACATAAGAGGGTATTTCACTGACTTTTAATAAAAATAAAACTGATCTATACAACAGTGTTCAGGTGTGTTTTGTTATGTGAGCTCCTACCCAACGTATCCCTTAGTTCATCCATCTGCAGCCTCAACAAGAAACTGAAAACCAAACATTTTTATACATTCAGTTTATTTCTAGATGACTTTACCACAATATCAAAACCATAACCATGAATCCACCACTTTGCCATCAGTTTCAATAAGTTCACTGTGCCCATATATGATGTTTGAAAACACAATGTCAGGATGATTTAATGATTCAGGAAACATGAAACCAAACAAAGAAAAAGCTCTAAGTGATGAATTTAAAATCAAAAACAGCCTCAATGAAAAATAAAAGAATAGATTTCTCAAAAAACTCAGATGTGATAAAATATTCATATTGGCTTATTGTTAAACTTTGCAGGGAGTTTGTCCCCCTTGTGGCAGTGATAGGAATTACACCAACATTTGATAACTAAAGTTTAATGTTCTGCAAACTGCAGACTACTTTATATATTTGTTCTGAGAAGTCATTTATCTATTTATTTTATTTAACATTTATTTTCCTAGGAAAGAAAAACCAACAGAAACAGTGAAGGTGACGTCTGCAGGTGTTTGTCCAGGACGTACAGGTGTGAGTGTGGCATTGTGATGCGGTTTCCAAGGCAACCAGGTTACTGCAAATGCTCTGGAAAAGAGACAGGACAAGGTCAGAGGTCACTCTGTGTTTGTCAGATATTCTGAACTGTTTCAGTGTCACATGATTGACTGAGAACCCACCAGCGTTTAACTGCAGTGGACCTGAGGAAGGAAAAATAAAAACACGTCAACCTTCAGACCAGGTGAGGGTCCAGGACTGACGACAGCAACATCTACCTGTGCTTCTCTGCGAACTCAGTGTGTAGGTCTTTACCTCTCCTCGTGTTCTCACTGAAGCTTTCCACCAGGTCATTCCTGCCAACCTTGTGTAACACTTGGTGGGTCACCTCCACCGACTGGCTGGGGTATGTCTGGACAATCAGATCCACCGTCCTCCGTCTGTCGGCGTTCTCTAGGTCACACGGTGAAATGGCCATGACACTCGTATCTTTAGAAAGAGTGGCCTCAGCTTTGGATCCGTACTCCTCCAGGTAAAACTTAAATTCCTGAAACTCTTCAGCTCTCAGCTTCTTTAGCTGCTTCAGCAGAACCTCTTTGACAGTGTCGTCCATCACTGCTTCCTGTTAAAGACACGACAACATCTGTATGACTCAGTACATCTACTCCACCTCTTCACACAGGGAGATGTTGTGTCCTCTTTAGGTTTCACTGTGTAATTTCTCGTTGACCATTAAAACAGTCAGATTCTGGATGCAGGACTTTGACTTCAGGTTTTTTCGTTTGAATCTATATGTTTTGATATTTGGCAGAAATAACAGTTTTATACAAACTGGTGTTTTAATATTCAGTGTTTGTAATATCCACATATTTAATATAACATATATACTGCTGGACAAAAAAAAGTCACCGCCTGGATTAGGAGGACCAGATTCAGCTGTTCATCTAAAGGAGAAGGGACATTCAGACTCTCTGAGGACAATAATGTCCACATCCTGGACAGAGAGTATTGATGGAGGACATCTATGTTCATCAGGAACAGCCATCTTTAAACAGAGGTGGAGGCTACTACACCAACCATCAGTCACCTACAACACAGTCCTGAGATCCTTTAACCTCCATCCACACCTCTGCCCATGTGATCGAGTCACATGATGACACCGTGGGTCAGTGCCTCTCAGGACACCTCCAACAGGTTAAATACAATCTGCCAAGGAGCAAAGACTGGACTCATGTGGTCTGATGAGTCCAGACAGCCTGATGGGGACATCAGGGTAAGAAGAGAGGTGGATGAAGTGATGCATCCATCATGCCCAGTGACTATTGCACAGGCCTGTGGTGGCAGTGTTATGATCTGGGGTTGCTTCAGTTGATCAAGTCCAGGTCCAGGTCCAGGTCAAGCATTATGAGGTCAGCTGACCTGAACATACTGAATGACCAGGTTTTTTCTCTCCAGATGTTTCAGCCATATTCCAAGACAACAGGATTCATCTGGTTCAGACTGTGACAGACCGGTTCAGGGAGGATGAGACCACAGAGTCCAGACCTGAACTCCACTGAGAGCCTCAGTTCTGGAGAAGACTTAATGCAGCGGTCTCGCCATCATCAATACAAGAAAATTACTGCAACTCTGGACAGAAATAACTGTTGTGACACTGTGTAAATCTTGTTGAGAAGATGCCTCGGTGAATGCGTGGTGTAATCAAAGCTAAAGGAGGTCAAAGTAAATATTAGTGTGACTGTTTGTTTTTGGCGGGGCGGTGTATGTGCTGTTTATCTGCAGGTCATAGTGAAAGGAAACCTGGACCTACAGTCTGTCTGTGGAAACACACAATCACTGTTCATTCTACTGGGGTCGAATATTATTCTAACTTTACTGTGTCATCTCTGATCAGACGTTAAGATTTTCTTGTTTCATTTGAGGAGAAAAGATTCATGAAAAACAGGTTGGTTCAGTTTGACAACAGGAAATATTTTTCCACAGAACTCCACTCAGGTTTTATCACCTGTGATTCACCTTTGCTCTACCTGTCGTCTGATATAATTCTAATCACATATACTGATACTGATGTCATATCTCCAGGAGAGGAAATAAAATCAGCTCTGATTTTACTGAAGAACAAACTTTGATTTAATGGGTCAGTTTCCTTCAAGATGTAGAAACGTTCAAATCTCTGCTCCTTCAAATCAAAGCTCTGCAGGTTATCAATAATCAGTTAAAACAACAGAGGAGAGATCAATAACACACGTCCACAGCAACAAACAAAATTCAGATGATTTGTTCTGTGTGATCAGACCCAGGATCAGACCCGGGATCAGATCCAGGATCAGACCCAGGATCAGGGTTAGACAGTAAACTCAGTCTCCTCTCTCTCAGTTATTTCTATTCTCTGCTCACAGATCAAAATAAATGTGAAAGTTTTTTCACTCACGTCATCTCCGTCGTCTCTGACTTGGACCTGGACTCAGTTTGATTCAGTCTTCGTGGACCTGGATCAGCTCCAGGCTCTGTCCCCTCTCTCTGGTTCCTGACAGTACCCGCCTCTTTCACCTGAAGTCACGTGACCACACCTCACCTCTGTTTTACACCTCTGAGTGTTCTGCCAGGTGTTACCATGACAACAGCATTTGATTTCTTATCAGGTGGGAAGTGAAGTGAATTTATTTATTTATCTATTTATTAGTGTTGTTGTTGTTACGTAAGTCATATTTAACTTTTTTTTAATTAACTATAAAAACATATTAATAATTATATTCTAATATCAATAAATATTAACATGTATTAATGAGCAGGTGGTGGGAGGGTGAGCTCTGTGGTTGTGGCAGCAGATGGCAGCACCGAGCTGATTTTTACTTGGTGCAGTTCATCCTCCGTCCGCCGGCGGCAGCACCGAGCTAATTTCCGGTCACACAGGAAGAGACAAGGAGGGGCAGGTTTAAACACGTGAGCGGTGTCACGATGAGTCCAGGAGGGACCCAGGTGAGCTTCCTGGACTCACACTCAGACCTGCCTCTGACCTCAGGTTGGTTTCAGTGACTTTATTTAAAGTTAAAACGTTAAACCAGGTTCAGATCGGTGTTAGAATCACACTTTCCACTCTCTGTTCCCGCCGTTCCTGCGCGGCACTGCGCAGGCGCGCTCCGGCAGCCCGTCGTCATGGAGACGGTTTGTTGTTCCTGACTCAAGACACTGAAAACTCCTGAAAGCACGTGAACACACACAGGGAGGAGGTAAAACCAGCTCAGGTAAGATGATGCAAGTAAAACTCACCTTTACCTGTCAACACGGCAGCTAACAGGAGCTAACTGCAGCTAGCGTTAGCTACTGAGCTGCGTTCAATAACAACACGGTTCAGTTTTAGCTTCAAAGATCATTAAACCGTGACACAGACGGTTCACCTGTGTGTGTGTGTGTGTGTGTGTGAACAGAGGCTGAGCTGCGTTCAAAAACATCACGTTCAGTAACGTTTATAACGGTCTGAAACCTCAGACCAGCTCAGTAAAGTTCTGTCTTCTGCCTCTACTTCTTCTTTATTTCTATTGATTTTTTATTTTCGTTCTTTATCTAAGATCCTTTAGTTTTGTACAAACATCTGCAGACTCATTGACAAAAACATTGATTTAACCGGGAGCTGCCGGAATACCTGCCTCCATCTGTTAGTGTCTCTATTATTTTACTGTGAGACTTTCAGTGGTGGAAAATAATCGAATGCTACTGCAGTAAAAAGTACCACCTGATAACACAGACACACCTAACAGATGGAGCAGTGGTATTCCAGCAGCTCAGGTTAAATCCCTGTTTTTTGTCAATGAGTCTGGACTCTGAGCCTGTGATCCTGATGGTGATGTGACCCGTGGCTGTGTGCATGTGTGACATCCTCAGGTGATGGCGACGTCAGAGCGTGATGTCATCGATTTCTCTGCGTTGGAGCGCGAGCGGCATGCGGCGGTGGAGTCGGAGCGGAGGCACCGGCGAGAGAACGACGCCAAGCTGAGGGTGGTCGGTCAGAGAGTCGCCACCTACAGGGAGTTCAGGTAACTGTAGGGGCCTGGAAATGCCTCAAGGCGGTTTTTCAAGAAAATCCGCTTGGATTTTTTGGATAGCAGTTGAATAAAATCTTGAAAATGGGTTTTCAAAAGAAAAAATGGATTCGTATTCGGATTGAATCACGTAATCAATCTATGTTGCAGAGCTCTGTGGTTCCTATTGTGGTTTCCTCATCTATTTGACGCTGGTTATCAGATTTGGTGATCCTGAAAGTTTCTATCACGGATCGGTCCAATCTGATGTTGCTTTGAAAAAACCAGCTCAAAAGTCAAATGATTCTGATCATGGATATAGCAAAAAAAAGGATTACCAAATCCGGATTAATTTTATCGGTTAAACCTTTTCGAAAAAACAGATAAACCTGCAACCTCTTGCCTGTTAATACTGCACAACATAGCTACCAAGCACAATGTCCCTCTCTGTGCTGACAATGATGCACCTAGGCCCCTTGGGGCCCTGAGCCAACCTCCTGCATTCTGCAGAGCAGGCAACAAGGGACACAATAGTTAGACACTGTTTCTGATTTGGATTTGTTTTGGATTTCAAAACCAGTGATGCGGTTACTTTGCTTGTTATTCTGTTTTATCATTGCATGCATCACTAAAATTATCTAAAACAAAACAAAATATCTTTGATTGTGATGAATACATTAATTAATGACAGAGATTCAATATATTATTTGTCAATATTGACAGCTGTTTGGGGGTTATTTTATGAGGCCAAAACTCTACTTTGCTGTGAGCCTATACTGAAGGCTGAATACGTTACAGCCTGCCTAATCACTGTCAACCTGATGGATAGACAAATCAAATTAAAACCTTATGAATAAATAGGATATCTTGTAGGATATGCTGCATGAAAAGTCCAAATATAGTATTATTTGATACAATTTAAAGTTTCCATTGCTGTTTTGCGCCTGAAATCCACACTGAATCCACCCTTCTGATGGGATCAGTATAATCCAAGTTTTGGATCAAAGTAGTCCCAATCCTACTAAAAGTTCTAAAAACCCAAACTAAGGTTTGATCCGGATCAAAACAAGATTGGATTCGTGATCTAATCTGATTACGTATTAATCCAGATTTTTCTTCGAAAAACCCATTTCAAATTTGATCCAATCCATTATCCAATCGAGCATTACTTTTGAAAAACTGGGCCCAGGAGATTCAGGACTCCTTTCTCATGCATCTTGGAATTGGCAGATCCTGGAATGTCTTAAAAACCAGGAGATTTCAAATCATCCTTGAAATTCTTTCCTTGGAAGTCATTCCAAAGTCCTTGAAGGAGTTCTCCAGGGGTATTCAGGGGCCTTGAAGTAGTTCGAGTGATGTTCTACTACTGCTGCTACTGCCACAACAACAACCACATAAAATACTCAATACTACTGCTGCTGCTACCGCCAAACAACCACATAAAGGTACTACCACTACTGCTGCTACCACCGTCAATAACCACATGTTACCTACTTCACTGCTGCTGCTTACCACAAACAACCACATCATTCTTATTGATATTATATTTAGCTTTAACTGGTGGTAGTTTCCTGTGTTTCCAGTCTTAGTGCTGTTAGGTTAACCCCTCCTGTCTCCCTGTGTTGACCCAGTCAGGGTGACGTTGTACATGGAGGAAACAAAAACTTTCACCACCCAATCACTGGTCAGCATCGCCATCAGATCAGCACCTGGCCAACAGCGTGTTGAGTCTGAAACCGGGACGCCGCATCCAATCAGCTGCGTCACATGGAGTCTTCTCCATCAACCTCATTGGTCAGGTGAGACAGCAGGGCCCCAAACAATGACAACTATAAAACTCATTCGCTACATTACTCTGAGCTTTATTTTAATATATGTAATTAAATAAAAACTTGTTCGTAGTGTAATGTTGTTAAAACAACCAGATTTGATGTAAATTAGTTGAATTTCTCTCCCGTTTCTGAGCATTGCCCGTCACTGCACAGATCATTTCCAGAAAAAAATACAGAAAACCAGAAGCTCAAGAGAACATTATTTTCATTAGTTTATTCAACATTCATGCTTTTTGTTGTTCAGTGAAAGAACCAGTTTATCCCAAATTAAAGTCTTAAGATGTCATTTTAAAATGTGTTTGTTTGCATATGATTTCAAAAATTTCAAGTTTAACTTCCTGTGGAAAGTTTCTGAAATGAACCTTAGATTTACTGTTTAACAGCAGCAGCCACCTCCCACAGTGAGACGCCCTAATAAACCCGAGTAACCTGAGTAGAAACAGAATACAACAGGAAAATAGTAGAACCAATTGTATAAAAGCAGCAGTGAAGGAGTGGAAGTAAAGAAGGGAACATTCTCAGGGTGTTTGTTTGGCTTTCTTTAGTTTGTTTTTCTGTTTCTGCCTCAGTTTGTGCTGCTAATACAGATCCAGGTCATCACTGTGTGTGCTGCAGTGTGTGTGTGTGTGTGTGTGTGTGATAATAGCCTCCTCTCCATCAGGGAGGGTTGGACCGACTGAATGAGTGAATGGGTGAATGAATGAATGGATTTCTGTTTTCGCCCCTTTGTGTTCTCTCACTGTCATTAACTGAACTACTTAACACTGCTGTGATTTAACCCATGTCATTCATTCATTCATTCATCCATCACTTTCACTCAAGTACCAATGCTTACTTCAACACTGAATGTTTCTTAGCACTTGAACTTTTCATCATCACTTCACCTGCTGATCATTATTTATTGATCGACTCATATTTTTAATCAATAACATGTCAGAAAACCACTTGAACTCACAGCAGCTGAGTTCAGAGCTCAGCAGGACTGATCCAAAACCAGGAAGCCACTATGCCAGTAGCAATTTCCTGTCATGACCGTGGTGTAGTTGGTTTATAGCCCAACATTAGTTTTTACTTGGAGATTGATTTAGGCCAAAACATCGTAGAACAGTGGTGTTCATCTGTGAAGATGATCTGATCAACTAAAACCTGAGACCCAGTCCTGATTAACTGGATCGCCCCCAAACCTGGAGACACAAAGAGAAAGCCGAGGAGATCGGCGCCTTTCACGCGGTCAGACCAGTCCCACGCAGCCAGAAGATCCTCCCACCTGCTCAGCCTCCTGCAGGCACGTTATAGCCCGTCTTATACAGCTGCCCACCATCCAACTATCCAGCAGCTGGACGGCCTGGGCCACTGCATGAAGGCAACATGCACCACATGTTGCCCCTGTACTGGTGTTTGTTTAAAAAGCTTACTCCACTCTACCCACTAATACAGAACCTCCATTGAAAGTCCGATTGAGATGCCCAATATTTAAACCTTCTGGTCAATAGTCTGAGACTCTGAGGGCGAATCTCAGCAGAGTTACCTCAGAGTGTTGACCTGATAATCTGCTGGTTGTCAGCCATGTTATCAGCAGAGACGCATGTAGATCAGCAGAAAACAGAAGTGAAGTTTTGTTCTGAGGTGAGGAGGTGATGCTGACAGGAAGTGTCGGCGGCTGCAGAGAACCACAGAACAGACGTGACGAAGGTGGGAAGATCATTCAGAGCCCCAACCTCGACACTGAAGAGCCAAACACTGAGAGACGCAGGTTGTTGCAGGTTGTTGCCGGTTGTTGCAGACCGTTGCTAAGTTATGTTGCTGTTGCGCAGACTGTTGCCGGTTGTTGCAGGTTGTTGAAGGTTGTTGAAGGTTGTTGAAGGTTGTTGCATGTTGCCGGTTGTTGCAGGCTGTGTTGACTGGTTGTGCGTCAGGAGTTTCCCTCTGCTCTCTGTCAGTCTGTTAGTTTCCCTGTAACTGTAACTGTAACTTGCTGTTTCTCAGGTGTTGGCTAAGAGCAGAGATAGTAGAGTTTGCCTCCACTTATTCTGTAACTGTTCAGTTATTGGAGGAAAGCGCCCAGGACCCTTTAAGTAAAAAGTACCAACACTACAGCCTGTAAAAATGCTCAAGTCAAAGTCTTACTGTAGTTAAAAGTATAAAGGACACAAAAAGTAATTTATATGTAGTATGCGAAAGCATGAAAAGCAAGGCACTTGTTGGGTGCTCAGAGTGAGATCATGGGTTCCATCATCGCCCTTCCAGCAGACCACACCCAAGAGCCTGATCATCTGAACATGGTACTGCAGCTGGTGGGAGCAAATACCAAAACCCACTGGAGTAAATGTACTAGTTACTCCACTGATGTTCAGCTGGCAGTTCAACACACACACAAACATGCCACACACACACACACACTCAGTCTTTGTTGAGTGTGTGGGAAACTGTGTAAAGAGACCACTAGAGCTGTTGAGGCCTCAGAGACTCTATTGATGCTCACTCTGCCCACTCTGCCCACCCCCACCCCCCCTCCACTCTTCAGGTTCTCTAAAACAGTCGGACAGAATAGGAACGATCCAGAACATGGTTTCCGTCATTCAATGACTTATCAAAGCTTTTATTAATGACCATTTCTTTTCATCGAAACTGACAGGAAGTCTGACTGTGTGTGTGTGTGTGTGTGTGTGTGTGTGTGTGTGTGTGTGTGTGTGCGTGCATGCATGTTTCAGGTCTAACAAACCTCCGGAGCCGGTGCAGTGCCCGGTGGCGCCCCCTGTTGGCGGGTAACTGTTTCAGTCTGGTTCACTTCTTCTGTTTACCTTCAGAAATAATGAGACACACACACACAATATCGGTCATCATTGGTAGACAGACTATCAGACACACACACACCCCTTACTGTTTATAGTATTTATTTCCTGCTGTCCTCCAGAGCTTTCAGATGCACTCCATGGTCATCTTCAGAAAATGTAGAGAGACAGAGAATTCTGTTTCTGCACCAAACCTCATTATAAAACTCAGGGATTCTACGTCTGCTCATTGAAGAAAAACTGCACCAGAGAACAGGAGCTGTTTTAAATCCTTTAACATCACGTCTGTAGTTGATCACTGTCGAGAAGTCGCTGATTAAAATCTTTAGACTTTAGTAAAAACATGATATGACTGACGGTGTCAGCAGGCAGTGAACGCAACACAAAATATTACAATGATACTGTTAAAAGTTATAAAGTAATTTCACTGTGGTGGTATTTTTTTAATGACAGGTTGTGATTATTAGTCATGATACTTGTTCAGGTTTAACTCTGACACAGTCACTGTGTCTCACAGTTTATTAAAAATATCATTTCAGGAATGAGCTGATCGACTGAGGGATGAAACCAAGTGCACTGATCGTTAGACGCTGTGTTTTAAAATGAAATGTTTGTAATTCCATATTAACGACTGTCAGACACTTTTAATTAAGTAGAACATAAACAGTTTATATTGTTGTGTTACTTTTGACACAGTCGACAACTTTATTTTTGTGTCGTCTCTCAGCTCCAGTTTTGGGAAACCCGTGGCTCCGCCCACCATCCCCACCACCTGGCAGCAGGCTCCACCTGAGTGTGACATCATCACCACGCTGCTGGACGACGCCCCGCCCCCTCCTCCTGAGATGAATGACATGTTGGCTCAGGATGATGAGGTCATGAACTCCTCTGTCCCGCCCCCTCCACCTCCTCCCCCTGATTTGTCAGGGGAGGTGGTGGCTCCTCCCCCACCCCCTCCTCCTCCTCCCCCTCCAGGGGCTCTGACCAATCCCAGTGCTCCGCCGCCAGCCCTGCCTCTAAGCCTCGAGACAGGTGAGAAAACTGGTCGTCTGTTTCTGAGTAATTAAACCTGGACTAGATAAATCTGGACTAGATAAACCTGGATTAGATAAATCTGGACTAGATAAATCTGGATTAGATAAACCATTAAAGGCTCAGTGTAAACCTATCATTGGTCAAGCTGAGTGACATCATGATGACATCACCTGTCCTCTGTCTCCTCAGTGGTGGAGGAGAACAGCTTCTCCTCTCCCTCCCCTCCCCCTCCCCCTCCTCCCTCTGATGATGACAGCTTCCCTCCTCTGCCCAATGATGGCTTAGAACTGCCAGCCCCGCCCCCTCCACCTCCACCTGGCCAGGAAGTAGACGGTACCTGTCTGTCTGTCTCAGATCACTGCCACACCAAACTCAATGTAAAAAATCATGCTTTTACATCAGTACTGTTTATATACAGAGGTAAACCAGAACAAAAGATATTTTATGGCACTGTTTGATGTTGATGTGAAATCAGCTGATAAATAACAAGAAAGTTAAGATTTTTTCATTTTTGATCAGTTACGTTCCCAAATGTGATTTATGGTTCACACTGAAACAGATTAACAAACAGCTGAGCTTCCCTCAAACACAGAAGTCTGTCAGCAAAGCTGCACCAAACTCCATTTAAAAATATTACAATTTAAGGCTTTTAAATACATGTTACTGTCATGTCTTGACAGTTTGTAATCAGATAAACAGTTAAAGTCTTAAATCAGACTTCCAGGAGTCATTAGTTAAGTTCAAGGAGTCCTTGAAAAGGTATCAGGAGTGATTGAATAAATTCCTTGAGAGGAATAGTTCTGAATAGGACATTCAGAACTCAACTCAAAAATCTTCCAGTTTAAGTTCGACTCGCCTGGTAACAGAAATACACAAAAGAAAGTTTAATATTAGACTCTCGCCACCAAACATCTAATAAGTCCTTGAAAAGATTCCAGGGCTCAATTTAAGGAAGTTCTAGGGGTTAAAGTTAATTTCATGTAACAACCAGACAGCGAATAATAAACCACAACATTCAAAACTCCATTAAAAAACGACACAGTTTACTGTTTCACACCAAACTCAGCTGAGAAATGTTTACATTTAAGTTTGTGCTTCTTCTTCTCTGGTGGTTTCTCTCAGTTTCTTCTTCTGTGGTGTTTTTCTTCAGTGACCCTCCCCACTCGGAGGAGTCGCCGCCGTCACTCGCCCCCCACCACTCGCTCTCTCTCTCTGAGGGTCCGCTCAGGCCCCGCCTCCCGCTGCCGCTACACGCGCTCTCTCTTCCTGCCTGCCATCCAATCACGTAAGCCGACGGAGGACATCGCTGTCTTCAGATAATCAATCAGATTCCGATCAATTTATTTGTTCCTGTGTCGTGAAAGAGCAGGTAGAGACAGAAAAATATCAGCCTTGAGGATTTCACGGGTAGTAGGAGTGCTTGAAAACAGTTTAATGAGTTCAAGGAGTCAGGAAGTAAGTTTTAGGGTCCTTGGAAAGGTTCCAGGAGTCCTTGGGAAAGTTCTGTGGGTCTTTGAAGAGGTCGCAGTAATCCCAGGTTAGTATCAGAGATCCTTGAGGAGGTTACAGTGCTTGAAGAAAGTTCTTGAAGCTGTTCCAGGAGTCATTGAGGGAGATTTAAGTCTGATTCCTGAAAGTTCAAGGGCTGTGAGTAGGTTCCAGGCCTTAAAGAGGTCATTGGGTCCCTGAGGAGGATCTGAGAGTCCATTAAGGAGGGCGGTTCAAGGATTAAAAGGAGTTCAAGGGGTTTGGGGAGATCCTTGAGGACTTCCTGTGTGGGTTATGGAAGCTGATGGGGTCTTAAGAGTTCTTGAGAAAGCCATAGGGTCCTTGATAAGGACCTTGATAAAGTCCTTGTGGAGTTATTGAAGAAGTCCTTGAGAAGATTCCAGGAGCTCCAGGCCTTTATTTGAGTCATTTGAATACAAACTTTATTGACAGTGAGATGGTGTTGACGGTGTGAGGATCAGAGATTGTCTCTGCAGACAGATGATCACTCCTGACTTCTCTCTCTCTCTCTGTCAGTCATGATCCCCCCTCCTCCCCCCTACCCTCCCCCCCACGCCCCTCCTCACCCCTCCTCCTCCTCCTCCTCCTCCTCCTCCTCCTTCACCCTGCTCCCCCGCTCCTCCTCTTCACCTCGGCTCTGCTTACCTGCTCGCCTCGAACACCTGGGTAAGAAAACAAATACTGTGGTTAGTACTTTATGATCAGTAGTACTAGAGGTAGTACTAGTACTTATTTACTGAGCAGTAGTACTTGCCGTACTGCATGACTGTATCATAGTATTAGAGTACACACACTACCTGCTCTGCTGCTTCTGTCAAAACCCCGCCTCCTCACACCTGATTGGTCGGTCCCAGCTGTCACTCACACGACCTGTGGCCTGTTCTCTTAGATCTAGAGATCCCGGCCCCGCCCCCTCCTCTTCTATTGGATGACGAAGGAGGCTTTGATGACATCATGCCGCCCCTCCCTCCACCAGTGGACTATGACACCAGTGCCCCCCCACATTACCTGGAGAAAGGTACAAATAGTTCTAACACTACTACTATTACAGTTACTACTGTTACTGTAGACGTAAACGATTTAGACGTAAACAGAGTTCAGAGTTTGACGTTCTCTGTGTGATGACATCATCACCATGACGACGACAGTCTGGGTGCAGAGCTCCCCCCGTGGCTGTCGTCAGTACTGCGGCCGTCTGTCTTTGTCTAACTGCAGTTCTCTGTGTGTCCAGTCGTGGCGCTGTACAGCTACGAGGCCACGAAACCCGACGACCTGTCCCTTGCCGAGGGTGACGTCATCTACCTGACACGTCGCCACGACGACGGCTGGTGCGAGGGTTCCCTGAATGGAAACCAGGGTTTCTTCCCGGCAAACTACGTCCAGTTATGTGACTAGACAGAAGCCCCACCCCCTTCCTATGTTGCCATGGAGACTAGAGTCAGACTGAGTCACGTCTGTTTTACTGTTTAAAATGATTTTACCGGGAAAAAAAAGTTAATGTAAAAATAAATTCATTTAGAGAAAAGACAATAAAAGTAAATTTCAGGTCTAAATCCCAAGAGCTGAAACACTTCATCACTCAATTGATCAATTAGTCAAAACAAACCTGATCAGTCATCAATTGTTTCGATCAGTTTTCAAACCTCCCTGCTGTCAGCTTCAGGTTTGTTTTAGAAGCTGAGAAACATGTTCAGTGTTCAAATAAAACAATGATTCAGTAAAATGATCAAAATATAACAATTCTATTTAAAAGTATAAAATAATTTTATCCGTCAGTTTATTTCTAAAATAAATTCTCTCCGTAACAAACTGATTTTCTGCTGTAAAAAACTTTTTATTGATCAGCTGATGCCTGTGTACTTTTACTTTGGTAACCTCCTGACTGAGTATTTTTTTACTATTAATGAAGTATTTTAACAGAGTGGTGGATCTGTGCTGCCCCCTGCAGGTCACTGACACAAACTACACATTTCAAACTAAAACATTGATCGACATCATTCACAGTTTAAACAGATTTAATGTAAATGTTTCCTGTAGTCATCTTTCTGTAAGTGTAACAATCAGATGATCAATAAATTCATCCATCTCTGAATAAAATATTTCTTAATGTTTTACTATTTTCATTGTTTGTTGTTTTCATGTTTTTCTGATGAAGCTGAAAAACAGCTGTTTTCAGGTTAAACATCCCTACAATACTCCAATAAATACTATTGATAATCGATCAAACAGTTTTATAGTGCAGACAGGATGAGGAGTCAGTTGTCACAGTGAGTATGTTTATATTTTATAACTTTTAATGTTATTTTTATATTTTCCTGAAAATATTTCAGTACTTTTACTTAATTAGAATTTAAAGTGCAGTACTTTTACACAGTATTACTACATGTACTACAGTCTGTTTACAGGTGCAGTGATCTCCTGCAGATGTGCTGATGTCACTTCCTGTCGGATGACTCCACCTCTTCATCATCTCTGCTGTGAGTCCCAAACTTTTGTCTCCTGAAGGTTTGATCGGAACATGTCCGACATGTCACAGATACAACACGTAAACACAATGTTAACACGATGTAAACGCCGTCAAACACTTTAGATTTTATTTTAGATTTTAGTTCTGTTGAAGCCGTGAAACTGCTTCGTATTGTTGTGCAGTCCCATCTAGTGGCCGTAGTTATTACAGGAATAAAGTAGATGATGTAGAATTAAGAGTCAGAGCTGCATCAGAATCTTTAATGTCATCAGTTATAAAAACAAGTAAAAAATAATCAGAAATAATCAGATCAGTTAACATCAGCATATGAAATAAAAACAGAATAAATAATGACATATAAAAAACATGTTTCTAATATTAAATCATCACTTTGTTCATTCATAGAAAAACAAAACTTCAGGTTTCTGAAGAATTCATCAATACACGATCAATAATAGAATCTGAGACTCAAGTAAATGTACTCAGTTAATTTCCACCACTGATTTCCAGTTTCATGTTTTCAAGTCAAATCAGAGTAGGTTTAATTTTAACTCTTTATAACAGAGTAAAAACTGTCACATCTGAACAAATAAATAACAATAAATAATCAATAAATAATAATCAGTGGATCAGTTGATGAATAAATAAACAGTGAGAGTAGAGACGCTGAGTGTGTGTGTGTGACAGAGGAGGTGGAGGCAGTGAAGCAGACGTCAGACGTGGTGTCAGTGTTGGTGGTGAGTTGGTGTAGAGCGCCTCCTGCGGGTAGCAGCTCTGATGGAGGCCACCAGCAGCTCCAACTGATCCAGGTGCAGTTTAGTTTCCTTCCTGATCAGCTCCCAGGACGCTGGGGCCCCGCCCTGTACACACAGTACTACAGTCAGTACTACAGTCTGTGTACGCCCTGTACACACAGTACTACAGTCAGTACTACAGTCTGTACTACAGTCAGTAGAGTCAGTAGTACAGTTGACAGTAGTAGTACTCACAGTGAGGTACAGAGTTTTCTTCTCCAGTCTCCTGTAGTATTTCCTCAGTTGGCCGTCTGCTCGTTTGTTCGTCGAAACCTGAACACAAAAAGTCTTGAGGTTAATTTTCGGTGTCTGACAGAAAAAGCTGAAGCTGAAGGCGTGAAAGGAAATGAAGTGGTTTGTGAAGAGAATACACTGAAAGACGTTGAACTGATTCAGCTGAAACAGAAACACTGACTGAACCTGAGGTTTCAGGTGAAGAGTGAGAGGAAATTAAAGCAGCTGAAGTGTGGGTCAATGAAGTGAAAGCAGCTGAAGCGTGGGTTGGTGTCTCAGTGAAGTTTGGTCTGAAGTGTTGTTCAGTTTCAGTGTTTGGGCTGATGAGTGTCAGAGAAACTGAACAGCTGAAGAGGAAACACTGAAAGCAGCTGAAGCGGTTCAGTCGATGGACACTGAGGTTTCAGGTGAAGAGCCCAGTTAAAGTCTGAGGTTAGTTAAAGCAGCTGAAGCGTGGTCGATGAAGTGAAAGCTGTTGAAGCGTGGTTGATGAAGTGAAAGCAGCTGAAGCGTCTGTCGATGAAGTAAAAGCAGTTAAAGCATGGGTCAATGAAGTTAAAGCAGTTGAAGCATGGGTCAATGAAGTGAAAGCAGCTGAAGCATGGGTCGATGAAGTTAAAGCAGTTGAAGTGTGGGTGGATGAAGAGAAAGCAGCTGAAGCATGGGCTGGGTCGAAGAAGTAGCGAAGCGTGGGTCAAGGAAGTGAAAGCAGCTGCTGCAGGATGAAGAAGCAGCAGCGTGGTGGATGAAGAAGTTAGCGAAGGCAGATGAAGAGAAAGCAGCTGAACTGTAATAACAAGTGAAAGCAGTTGAAGCGTGGGTCGATGAAGTGAAAGCAGCTGAAGCGTGGGTCGATGAAGTGAAAGCAGTTGAAGCGTGGGTGGATGAAGAGAAAGCAGCTGAACCGTGGGTCAATGAAGTGAAAGCAGTTGAAGCATGGGTCGATGAAGTGAAAGCAGCTGAAGCGTGGGTCGATGCAGCAAAGAAGCGGTGGAGGAAGTTAAAGCAGTTGAAGCGTGAGTGGATGAAGAGAAAACAGCTGAAACGTGGGTCGATGAAGTGAAAGCAGCTGAGGTGTGGGTCAATGAAGTTAAAGTATGAAGCGTAGCTTGGGTGAAAGGAACAGCCTGGGTCACGAAGTAAAGAGCGAAGCGTGGTTCAATGAAGTTAAAGCAGTTGCTGCGGTGGATGAAGAGAAAGCAGCTGAAGCGTAATAATGAAGTGAAAGCAGTTGAAGCGTGTTGATGAAGTAAAAGCAGTTAAAGCATGGGTCAATGAAGTTAAAGCAGTTGAAGCATGGGTCAATGAAGTGAAAGCAGCTGAAGCATGGGTCGATGAAGTTAAAGCAGTTGAAGCGTGGGTGGATGAAGAAAGCAGCTGAAGTACAATGGGTTAAAGTAGTTGAAGCGTACGATAAGGAAAGCAGCTGGAAGCGTGGGTGGATGAAGTTAAAGCAGTTGAAGCGTGGGTGGATGAAGAGAAAGTACAACTGTGGGTCACGAAGTGAAAGAAGTTAAGTGTGGGCGATGAAGGAAGAGCTGAAGCGTGGGTCACGAAGTGAAAGAAGGAAGCGTGGTGGGATGAAGAGAAAGAAGGAACTGTAATAATGAAGTGAAAGTAGTTGAAGTATGGGTCGGCTGGCGAAAGAAGCTGAAGCGTGGGTCGGCGAAGCAAAGCAGTTGAAGCGTGGTGGAGGGTTAAAGCAAAGGAAGCGTGAGGGATGAAGAGAAAACAGCTGAAACGGGTCGATGCTGAAGTGAGCACGAGGTGTGGGTCAATGAAGAAGCAGTTGAAGCGTGGGTCGGCTGAAGTGAAGCAGCTTAGCCTGGGTCACCGAAGAAGCAGCTGAAGGTGGTCAATGAAGCGCGCAGTTGAAGGTGGATGAAGAGAAAGAACAGCGTACAATGAAGTGAAAGCAGCTGAAGCGTGGGTTGATGAAGTTAAAGCAGTTAAAGCGTGGGTCAATGAAGTTAAAACAGTTGAAGCGTGGGTGGATGAAGTGAAAGCAGCTGAAGCGTGGGTGGATGAAGAGAAAGCAGCTGAAGCGTGGGTCGATGAAGTTAAAGCAGTTAAAGCGTGGGTCGATGAAGTGAAAACAGCTGAAGCGTGGTTCGATGAAGTGAAAGCAGCTGAAGCGTGGGTCGATGAAGTGAAGTTCGGTCTGAAGTGTTGTTCAGTTTCAGTGTTTGGGCTGATGAGTCTCAGAGAAGCTGAGCAGCTGAAGAGGAAACACTGAAAGCAGCTGAAGCGTCGTCTGTTTACTCACACAGGTGTTGAGTCCGTCTATCTGTCTGTCCACGCTCATCAGGAAACGATCCATCTTGTCCGTATCCCAGGCGACGGAGGAGCGGTTGTCGTGGTGATAGAGGTTAAGGATCAGCTCCAGACTGTCTCTGATGAAAACCAGCCGGGACTCCACCTGGAGTGAGAGAGAGAGAGAGAGAGAGAGAGAGAGAGAGAGAGAGAGAGACAGGTGTGAAGCTTTCTGATTGGCTGACAGAGCTGATGTCATCAACACAACAGCTGCAGGTTGTTTACATGTTTGTATGTAAACGAACAAATAACACGACGAGAAAACAAAAGATCGGAAAGAAAAACACAAACACTGAAAGAAGTGATGGTACAAATGGAAACAGTAAATTTGAGGCTGAGTGAAGTTGAAGAATCAGGAGACGTGAAAAAGATTGAAAGTCACTGAAACACTGAAGAGGAAGCAGCTGACATGTTTCACATTGACATTGATTGATTGATTGATTACCTCAGTGTTGCGGATGTCTTTATAGAGTCTGTATGGAAAGGAAACTTTACTCTCCTCTGTCGTCAGCGGATCACCCTGAAACATGAAGAGACAACATCACACTATTTTTAATATATATGCTCCTCGAGGACCCTGGAAACTCCTCCAGGACCTTGGAAACTCCTCCAGGCCCCTGGAAGCCCCTCCAGGACCTTGGAAGCTCCTCCAGGCCCCTGGAAGCTCCTCCAGGACCTTGGAGGCTCCTCCAGGACCCTGTAAACTTCTCCAGGACCCTGGAAACTCCTCCAGGACCCTGTGAACTCCCCCAGGACCCTGGAAGCTCCTCCAGGACCTTGGAAGCTCCTCCAGGACCTTGGAAGCTCCTCCAGGACCCTGGAAGCTCCTCCAGGACCTTGAGTCGGCGCCATACTCACCATGTGGAGGATGAGAGTCCGAGAGATGTTGCTATAGCGACTGTAGTGTGTGAGCCAATCACAGCAGAGAGCGGGAGCGAGGACGGCGCAGAGGAGGAAGAGGACGGTCAAGCCAATCATGATGAAGGTGATGAAGATGAAGATGTGAGCTGAGCTGAGGATCAGTGTCTCCAACATGCTGCTGATCTGAGGACAGGACTTTTATTCTGGAAGGACAGGAAAGAGAAAACAGAGCATGAAAGAAGAAAAGTCCCAGTTTCTACTCTCACTTTCCACACACACACACACACACACACACACACACACACAGTTTATTTCTTTTTTCTTTTTATTTAAATTGTGAAAGATCTGAGACTGTACTGCAGTAAAAGTACCAGTACTACACTGTATCAGTACTCTGTTACAAGTACAGTTATACTGCAGTATTAGTACACAGAGTGTAGTATTAGTACACAGTGTAGTACAGTCAGTACACAGAGTGTAGTATTAGTACACAGAGTGTAGTACAGTCAGTGGAATATTCGGTCGTTTCCCGCTCAGTGAAGTCCCTTCACTTTCATTTTCCAAACCTAACACACACCACAGGAAGTCACACACTCTCCTGCTCTACAAAATAAAAGCTGGGACTTCCTGTTCCTGACCAACAGAACAGACGCCACATTAAGCTAAAAAACATCCAGTCTTAGGCTTTTATTTTGAAAGTCCTGTCTCATCTGTTTCCTCCTTTTCTCTGGTTTGACTGACGGCTGACGTCAGCCTCGTTTTCACTTTCTGGTCGATGTCACTGATGATGCAACGCTGTGACATCATAACTGCAGATGTCATCAACACAGTCAGAGTCTGAAAATAAAAACATGGAGGAGGTTCAGTCTGAGAGTCCAGGTTAGACCAGAACCCCTGGACCTGTTTGGATCTGATCCACCTCACAACAGGTCAGAGGTCATGGAGAAAAACAAACTATAATTAAATAAATAAATAATTTTATAATTAATAATAATTAATATATACATTATATTATATTTTCTTAATTACATTATTGAACTGCTGTTTGATGTTCATTGCTTCTGAATATAATAATATACATTAACTTTATATTTAATAATCTATAATTAGTTATAACTATTGACTGATAATCTTCAGACGTCAGAGGTCACTGTGGTGCCGGTGGTTACTTTAAATACCTGGCAGGTCACATGTTGAACCACCGGTTCTTAAAAAGCAAAAATCAGAGTTCATGAATACAGAACCTGGACCTGACACGTGTGAAGAATTTATTAAAATTAATTTTAAACAAAATAAAACAAATGACACTGATATAAAATATGTGATTTAATAAGAATGAGCATCAAGTTACACAGAATGAACTGTATTTTCAGTGATTTTCAGACAAAGACTTTGAAACAGAAACAAAACCCAGTTTTGATTTAGTCACTTTATATGGACATAAACTGTTATTAACTATAGTTATTGTTTTTTATAGTTTGAACTTTGAACTTTGAACAGATGTGTAATAATATTTTCTATAATTATCACTGAAGATTTGTACATTTTCTCAGACTCCTGTGTTTTTTCTTCCGTACATTTTGTTCTGGCAGGTTTTATTAAACTGTAGTGATGAAATTCTCTGAAACTTTGACTTCTTTTTATTTCTGCTGAAAACAATCTAAAGCTTAGAGGAATAAACAGAACAGTGACATCTGGTGGTTTGATGATGTAACTGCAGAATTATCCTCTTTAAATTAATAGTTTTGTTACAGCATCACTGACATTAGATGGAAATCTTCTCATACTTATGTCCATTTAGAAACCATGTTTTTTTCTTATCACAGCAGCTGCCAAACTAATGAAGCACTTTATAAAACAGCAGAGATGTTAAAGTCGTCAAACTACAACACAACAAACGGAAGGAGCTTCAGTATCATCGTCCCATCTCCAGGTTACTGTTTAATAACAACTGTAGAAAGATTCTAAAACACGTCCAACATATCAACATTTTAAACATTAAATTCTTTGACATGTTCTATGAAATTAACTTTAGACTTTAAGACTTCATTCATGTGCTGGATGCTCTGAAGCTGTTAACATACAAACAGTCACACCCATTTAACATTCACAGTCCTGTTGGAGACACTCAGAGACCCCCTGGATTTATAAACTGGTTAAACCTCTGTGGATCAGATCAGGAGGAGGTTTGGACCTTTGTTCCTACAGAGCTGCTTCAGCTCAGATTCTCAGGATGTCTGCTGTGAGCGTCTGAACATGTCCTCTGAAACTTCCATCACAGTGTTGTTGATGGTGCAGATGTACTGCTCCTCCAGATACTTCCTGTCAAACTTCTGTCCAACAGATCCATCACTCAGACAGGCAGCGAGGTGGACGGTGGCTTTAAACCTGGAGGAGAGGAGGACCAGAGACAGAGCCAAGGTGACCACAGAGAACGGGACATTTATCTCTCCTGGGAGGATGAACGGGATGATGATCCGGTTTCTTCCTGGTGGACCATGTGTCTTTGTGAGAGACTCAAAGCTTTTCCACACACCGTCCTCTGGTTCAAGAGGACTAACCATGATGTTTGGGATCATCCGTCCTCCAGCTTCCTTCAGAGAGTTCCAGTGGTTGGGCAGTTTGATGGGACGATGTTTTTCCTCTGGAATTTTACAACCATTTTCTTTCCTACAGCGAAAAACTCTGTGCTGAGGTTTCATGAGTCCTGTAGCAATACCATAGACCACAAGTCATAGTTTTCAGTAGTCCATCTTAAAATGATGTGTTCAGATATTACTTTCTACTACAGCTCCTCCTGTTTCAGAGATCTTTGACGATATATTATCTTTCATTATGAACCTGTTCATTTTCAAAGACTCACAGAAATTCATCCAGTTCTTTCTCCATCTCTTTTGCATCAGTCTTCTTGTCTCCAGTCTGACTGGTTTCTGGGTTACATGTGTTCTGATTCCCCATCAGCTCGGCTCAGTAACTAAAGTCCAGCTGCTGCTCCAACCTGAGAGGGAAACAACAAAAACACTTTGTTGTTAATGACTAGACTAAGAAAGTGTAGATGTACAGGACTGAATGAAGTGAACATCCAGTCAATGAAATAGAACCAAACAGTTCAGCCTCAGTTTTGGAGCTCAGGGCGACCCAACAGCTGAGTGGTGAGTTCTGGGTTTGATTCCCAGCTGGCACATTTTCTGTGTCTGCACAATCAAATACACACATGAAGTGCCCAAAAACTAATCTTTAAAAAAAGTCAAAATCATCCAGTCCTGTTTTTACCATCAAATGATGTTAAACAATATGTCCACTAGAGGGCAGCACTGAGTCGAAACAACAAACATGATGGTGGTTAAATAATGTGGTTTTTAAACAGTGGAGGTCTGTGAGGTCATTAAATACATCGCATAAACTCTCATGTCTGGTACTTAATATGTCCAAGTGTCTTAACTGTCTTACAGAAGTACCTGCTTTAGAGTCTTTTTGAAACAATTTTTTTCCCTGATTTTTTTCTTTGGTCTTTTGTGAAGTTTTCTCCAGGAAAATCTGCAGGCAATGCAAGGCCTGGAACTGACATGCTGAGAAGATTTAAGGTTCCTTCCTTCCCAGAGATCTTTGGTCTAATCAGATACCATGGTGCACAGACTGATTTTAGCTCTACAACATAATTTTCTGTAACAATATCATTGCAAGCACGAGCCTGTGTTGTCTCTTCTTCTCTTCCTTTGCCAGTAATGAGTTTCTGGATTTCCTTTTCATGAGTCTCGCTCTGCTTTAAAATCTGCTTTGCGTCATTTATGGTGCAGTTTGATATGACAACATCCGCAATATCAGATCCCACACTGGTCGCCAAACCAACCCCTGATGCTACTGCTCCTGTTGCAGCTAGAACTGGTATCGCTAACCCTCCTGTAAAGAAGGCTAAAGCACCTGCTGCTGCTGCTGCAGCTGCACCACCTACAGACACCGAGACAACCTTAGAGACATTAACATTCTTTCTGTTTCTGTCCAACTCGTCTGCACATTCCCTCTGTAGTTTCACAGGAGAAGATTTTATCTTTATCAACATCCATGGTGAGATTAATTTACCACAGTACACACCACCGGTCTGGTCTCACGTCACCTGGATGTATGAAATGGAACATGTAACATCCCTGAACAGCACCACAGACATATATGATGGTGTGAGGGCCTGATCCGTGCTGCCTGCAGCCGTTATATTCAATAACTATAACTCATACATTCATGAGTCCAGATCCACATCACCGTGTGGAGGCTCAGTCCACTGAAGTTTAAATAAACCTCCTCAGCTACAGGCTGTTGACAGTAAACAACCAAACTTCAGCTGAACTGAAACAGAAACAGAACAAACTCTTTGTTGTTTGTCTCAGGATGAAAATCCCCACAGACCTTTTAAACCGTGGCCTCTGTAAACCAGGTTTTACTGATCTGGTTTTATGATCCAGGATCCTGTGTTGGATCACTGTTTGACTTCCTGAGTTAGGGCAGCTGATGTTTCACCTTCAGTAACGATCATGTTGATGTCAGTCTCTTTGGAGAACCTGGCACTTTAATTCAGTGCCATGTGTCAGAGAGCACACCTGTGCTGACGTTAGTCGCTCTCTGATTAAACAATCAATCCACATATTAAATCAAACAACATGAAAACTTGAAGAAAACTCAGCGTTCCATCAGACTTCTGTTTAGAAAACAGCCTCTACATTAAAGCCACCTGTCTGATACCTGTACAGGTGTGGTATGAGTTTGTCAAAACACACCACTGACGTCAGACGCTCACCTGCTGACAGGTGTGATCAGAAACACTCTGTCGTCTAACAATACATCTGATCAAACAAAGCTGTGACTCACCTGCTCAGGTGATTTACAGGAACTCACCTGAGTGACTCACCTGAGTGACTGTCACCCCACCCCCCTGAACTCTCTCTTTTTAATCACATGATTATTTTAATGTTGTTATTTTTATTTTCCTCTCATGTTGTTGTTGTTTGTTTGTTTGTTGTTTACTTCCTGTCAGTAACTGATGGTTTAGTCTCTGTCTCTGTCCTTCACGTCTTTATAAATAAAGTTGGTTTAAATCAGATTCTCTCTGGTCCTCAGTCCTCAGGTTCCTTCATCTTAGACCCCAGGACGGTCCAGGTCCAGGTCCAGGTCACAGTCACTTTACGCACACCGGCGTCATGTCGTCACTCTTTTCTGACTCTCTCATTGGTTCCTGCCGCAGGCTCCGCCTCTCAGCGGAAGCGCGGTAAATCCTGTTTGAACGGAAAAAGGAGAAGAGACGGTGAGTCCGAGTTTACAACAACCGGAGACTAATCACAGACGGTTAGCGGACAGACTGGCGGTTACAGACGGACAGACAGGTTTAAACTGACCGCCTCCTTCAGTCCGGTATCCTCTGTGTGCACTTTAACTCCGCAGTCTGCGGCTCTGTAACTGTCTCATTCACCGGCAGCTCCGTTGTTTCAGGTCAGATCTCGCTGAGAGGTGGTGTCAGTCCGAGCTATAAAAGTTAATGTTATTTGAGACGAACAGTTGTGTGACCGGTCAGCTGTGAGCCGAAGTCTTCAGAGACTCTTCTTTAACAGAGAAACGTTTAACTTTGGTTGTGTAGTGACTGTGTCTGAGTTCACAGGGAGAACTCTGTTAAATGAGGAGTTTTCTCAGTGCAGTTTGGTTCAGGTTGTATCTGGTTCCCTGTGTCCTCTCTGCAGTGATGGAGGTGGACGTCCTGGAGTTCCTGGTTCCTGTGGAGAACAACAAGACTCTGTTTGTCTGGGACATCCAGCCGGTTCATACTGAGGCCGAGATCTATGTGAGTCCACCTGAGGACCAGGTCTGTGTGTGTACCTGTGTGTACCTGTGTGTACCTGTGTGTGTGTGTGTTTCAGGAGCGGTTGTTTTCCGTCTTCTCCTCCTTCGGTCCTCTCTACCTGTTGAAGGTGAGCTCTAACGCTCCTCTCCACCCGCCCGGTTTCTCCGCCCTCGTCAAGTTCTACTCTGCTGCTCAGGCGTCGGAGGCTCAGAGACGGACGGACGGACGCTCGCTGTTCCAGACCTCCCCACTCAAGGTCTCCACCCCGCACTCTCTACACATGAACTTCTTCTTCTCCCCGTCCTGTAGGTCAGTGAGAACCACCTGGTCTGAGATCAGATGAGTTCAAGGGGAAACTCAGAGCTCTGCTGTCTGAGGAGCTGGAGCCAGGAAACTGATGCATCAAGTAAACATTAGAGCTGCAGACGACATGTGGTCAGTACAGTTAGGTTGGAAAAGGTGGAATGAACAGGAATAAACTACAGGTTTGTCTGTGACAGGGAATTTAAATGTAGTAAAATAAAAACCTGTTTCAGCATCAATTTGTTAAAACAAACAGGTTTAATATGACAGACTACATCCAGTCAGTCTGGACCACATTACACTGATCAATACACCTGATCTGTCATCAATACACCTGTTTATGCAGTGGTTAGCTAGCTGATGCTAAATGTGAGCTAACAGCGTGTTCATCTGTTTCTTTCAGAGACAGAATTAAAGTTTTAAATGTGGATCAGCTGCTTCTACAGAACTTCATCTTCACACTGACGTTTGTTTATGAGACAGTTCATGTAAATTACACCTAATTTCTAATTCAGTATTTCCTAAATTTCCCAGTTTAACTTCACATAGTTTCCAGAAATTCAAGAGAAATTTTCTGCCTCAGTTTTAACCTGAATGATGTGTTTTTAACCTGTTGTTAAATCCCGGAGTCACTCACCTCTTCTTTTGAACCACGTCTCATGATGTTTGTTACAATATTTTTTAAAAGCTAAATGAATATTTTCTAGAACATTTGTTCATTTTCACTGTAAAAACAGATCACAAACGAAATCATAATAAAAGAGAAACTTTCACTTTCAGTTTTATCAGTGTTGTTAGCTTCAGTCTGATTTCATGACTCATCACGTCCTACTGTCCAGTTATTGATTTATTGATTGATTGGACTGGAGTTCTCATCACAGTGACTGAGTCTCTGCCTTTGTTCTGCTGCAGCACTTATTGATCAATGTTGATCAATCGTTTGTTCCCAACTGAAAGAAGATTCTTTTCCTTCAATCAGCTACAGATGAGTTTCCTGTTGATCAGCTGATGGATTAATAAACTTTACCTGTACCTTTACCTGTGTGCTCAGGTGAGGCTGAGCTCCAAACAGACTCCTCACTTCCTGTCTGACAGCAGCAGACCTCTGAGCCACGCCCGCTGCCTGGAACTGGCCAATCACTGCCTGGGATTCAACGGCTGGACCTCTGACATCATCACAGTGAGAAACACACACTTCAGCCGTTTCCATACAGGTGAGTCTGAGTGAGGACAGGTGACTTCCTGTCTGTCTGTCTGTCTGTCTGTGTCCTCCTCAGCTGAAGGAGCTCACCAACGAGGAGGAGGAGGAGGAGGGGGAGGGGGGAGGGAGGAGGAGGAGGCTGAGGTTTGGGTGTCTGCTGCAGCTCTCCTTCCCCCGTCACAGACAGACGACCAGAGGAGCAGCTGTGGTGGAGGACAGCTTCACCTGCACAGGTGAGGACGCCACCAGGTCCCTGACACTAACCCAGGTCACAGTGGAGGAGAACCAGACGGATGCAGAGACTGGAGCTTATTACCAATAATCAATATCTGTCTGTGACGACTGATCAATAAGGAGACATGAGGCTCGTCCGGCTCTTTGTTTGAATCCAGAAGAGTCTGAGGAGAAACAAGTCTCATCAGAAATGCTTATTGATTATTAGTTTTCCAACGTGCCCTCCACATGTTCATCAAACACACAGTTCAGTTAGAGGAACTGTGTGTGTTCGCTCCACGTTCCACAGATGTGTCTGTATGATTAGATTAGATTAGGTTATTTAACACACGTCGTGTATCATTAACAACTTATTATATACAATTAAAGATTATTTCACAGGTGATGTATGATTCAAATCAGGTTGTATCGACAGGTTGACAGGGTTAGGGTGAGATTACAGATTAGAGGTTAGAGATGTGTTGACGTGTTTTCTGTCTCTTTCTTCAGGTCCAGATGTTTTGCTGCAGAAACGCTGTAAACTACAGAAGCAGGTCAGAGAGAAAGCTCTGGTTCAGGCCTTCACTACAGTCCTGCTCATACTACTGGGTACTACTACTCTTACTGCTACTGCTACTACTTCTACTACTGCTACTACTGCTACTACTGCTGCTACTACTATTGCTACTACTACTACTACTCTCACTACTCTCACTACTACTGCTGCTACTACTAGTACTCTCACTACTGCTGCTACTGCTACTACTACTCTCACTACTACTGCTGCAGTAGCGACGTAGCAGTGACCTGACGTCAGCTGACCCGTCTCTGTCTCTGTAGGAAACGGTAAAGTGATGGTGGAGGTGAAACAGACCTCGGATCAGTTTCTACCTGAGCAGACTGAAGGAGTTCTCCAGGTAAACCCACCTGCTGTGTTCATATACTGATGGAGGTTTGGTCAGATAGTGCTGTCAGCTGCTCTGTCAAATATAATATTTATATTTATATAGAAAGATATATAGATAGAAAGACTGGTAAACATTCATATGTCTTGATCCATCATGTACATATATTGTTTGATATATAGAAACATAATTATAGGTGTAAAATATAAATGGAAAGATATTTTATTAATTACATATTCATTAATTAAAGATATAGAAATGTGGAAGTTGTGTATATTTGTGTTTATATATTTTGTGTGTAGCCTGATCCAGGCTTAACCCACATCATTAGTTTATATCTGTGTCTGTGTCTCAGGTGAACGAGTTTTCCTGGAGTGAGTTTGATCCTGATGTAGAGGATGGTGGAGATGAAGAGTGGGATCTGACTGTATCATAGACTCCCAGAGGATTCTGGGTAGAACTGTGGCAAATAATCTGGGAACTGTATCAGAGCTTCATATAAATATTTATTCAATAAATCAGTTTTATCAGTGTCAGTGGAGATGTGTTCTGATTGGTTCTTGTTCACATCACTTCTTACAAACTATAACATGTTTAACACATTTTTGACGTCTTACTATACTATGATGTTTTTTTACATTTTGTGACAGCCTGTCATACTAAAGTAAGGTATCTTCAAGCAGCCATCTTACCTTTGTTTGCCACACACTCACCCCTCTGCACAGTGTTTGTGGGTTAGGTTAGATTTTGTGTTTGTCATTTATTTTACTATTTTACTTTTGCAATATCAGTACTCAAATCCAATTTATTACTGTGTACACAGACCTGTTTATACTGTTCATATTGTTTATAATATATAGTATTTTGTTATATCTTGTCTTGTTTATATCATGCCTTTTTCTGTTTTTGCTGCTACAACACTGAATTTTCCCACTGTGGGCTTAATAAATGATTAGCTTACTCTTGCTCAAATAAATACTTCTGTCTGTTTAATATTTCAAAGTGAATGTTTTTAGCCATAGGCCACCTGTAACCTATGGTTAGGGTTACAGCTTTTAGCCACTTTTATCCAGTGGTTAGGGTTAGGGTTACTATTTTTATCCAGAGGTTATGGTTAGGGTTACTGTTTTTATCCAGTGGTTAGGGTTAGGGTTACAGCTTTTAGCCAATGGTTAGGGTTGCTGTTTTTATCCAGAGGTTATGGTTAGGGTTAGTGTTTTTATCCAGTGGTTAGGGTTAGGGTTAGGGTTAGTGTTTTTATCCAGAGATTAGGGTTAGGGTTAGTGTTTTTATCCAGTGGTTAGGGTTAGGGTTACAGCTTTTAGCCAGAGGTTAGGGTTACTGTTTTTATCCAGAGATTAGGGTTAGGGTTAGTGTTTTTAGCCAGAGGTTAGGGTTAGGGTTACAGCTTTTAGCCAATGGTTAGGGTTAGGGTTACAGCTTTTAACCTATGGTTAGGGTTAGGGTTACAGCTTTTAGCCAATGGTTAGGGTTACTGTTTTTATCCAGAGGTTAGGGTTAGGGTTAGGGTTAGTTAAAAAATCTGTTAATTCAAAATTCAGAGAAACAAAAACAAAAAAACAGAGAAACTCAACCCAAAAGTTAAGCCACAAAACTTTATTGATTCTTTTCTAGACAACATTTAACGACACAGCAAAGATAATGACAGATGTTTGACCACTTGGAGACACTTTGTTTTGGTGCTTTGTTTTATGCTATACTATACTATAACATTATTGTGGCATAACAAATATTCAACCTGACCTGAAGCAAACAGCCAAGACTGGAGTGACTTCAGGACAAGTCTCTGTCCCTGAGTGGACCAGTCCAAGACCAGACTGGAAGGTTTTGACTTTTAATAAATTAGCAAGAGTTTGTAAAAAAAAACAATGTTCTCACTGTGTCATCATGTGTTATTGAAAGACAGATGGAAAAAAACAGTTATTTTTTAAATAACTAATTCATAATTAAATCTACAAATCAATAAAGTGTGAAGAAAGAGGTATGAATACTTTCTGAAGCCCCCCGTTTACTGGATTTAACATTATGTATCCACCATAGCAGCAGATTTATTTTTCCTAAGGGTGAGATTCTCGTCCAGCTTCATCTATCTGCCGAATCCCTTCACCACCTTCTCCCTTGCAACCCGAGTCATGCCCAGGTTTCCTCCGATCACCAGGTAGCCCTGCAGAGACAGCAACACAGTGTCAACAGGTAGGAACAGTTAGGAACAGGTAGGAAGAGCCAGTAGTTAATATAATGTGGGAAGGTTTAGTTTTTGAAGGTTTAATGTAGTGATGAAAATAAACAGTTTTTATCATCTCACTTTTGTCATCGTTATTTTAATAGTCGACCTTCCCTGAGTAACCACACCGTCAGCAGAGGGATCAATATTCTTTATCCAACAAGTCTACACACACACACACACACAATAATATTGTAATGTGCAGTTCAAATCAAACTGTAACCCTTGCCATTCAGTGAATATGAGTGTGAGGCCACAGTAAAGTGGTGGTGGTACTTACCTCGAATGAATGTCTTAAGGCCGTTGTTAACAAGCTTCTTCTGCACAGAAACAACACACACACACACACACACTGTTATTATGATTGTTAAGATGTTATATCTGCTGTTTTATCACTGCAGCGTTTTCTTACCACTGCTTTTCCCCTGACTGTTGTAGGGCGGAGTTTACATCTGAGAAGGAAACAGTTGGATGGAGTGAACACTGGTGATACAGTACTACACAGTATGATGCTGCAGTGTGTGTGTGTGTGTGTGTGTGTGTGTGTTTACTTGATGTTGTTGGAGGGAAAAACCAGATGCCTGTTATTGATACCGATCTTCACATTGCCTTCACAGGTCTGCAGGAGACAGAGTGATTATTTAGAGACTCAACCTCTGACAAACATCAGGTCCTAGTATTAGAACAGCAGGTGACACAGTGACCTCCCTTCAGTCAACATGGACTACAGACTGAGCCCAGTGTATTCATCCTGTATCTGTTCACAGTGTCTCATTAACAGCAGCTGCTGGTGTCAGTGTATCATGGATGTTCAGACGATTCTCACTGTTTTACTGTGATACTGAAAGTTAAAAACAGGAGGATTCTGAATGAAGTTCTGCAGCCTCTGTTTCCTCTGAGCTTTATTCTGAAAGGACGTCAGAGATCATGATATCCTCAGGAAGTCATCCATCACTTCAGACAGTCAGCAAGTTCAGAGCAGCAGATCAGTGATGTTACAGTAAACTGTGCATTAAAACACTGTCTTTACCAGAGGAACAGGTTCTTGGTTGGCCAAAGACTGGGCCAAGGCTTTCACATTGACAGAGAGTCCGTCTGGACTGATGCTGACGATCGGAGCCTCAGTGAGCATCACATCAAAAGGACCCTACAGCAGGAAGAGGAGCAGAGGTGATCACTACACCTGAGGCTGAGGTTCACCTGGAGTCAATGGGAAACACACACAGCTGTCAGCCCAAGATCACAGCAGCCATCCCCAAACAGGATCTCTTCCATGTAAGAATCATGGAGGTCACTGTGCTCCTGGGAACCTTATACAGACAGGTGTGTGTCTCTCCATATCCTGTCCAATCAGCTGAGTTTACCACAGGTGGACTCCAGTCCAGGTGTGGAGACATGTCAGAGATGATCCAGATAAACAGAATGAACCTGAGCCAACCTTCAGGATTCATAGTAAAGGGTCTGAATACTTTCTGAATGCACTGTAAATAAACATATGGTATATATAAGGAGGCCTTCACATAACATCAGGCCACTATAGAAGCATGGTTGGCTGTGGTGGAGGAGGACCTGCTCACACAGAGACTCTACACTAATGAAAACATCAAACAACGAAATAAAAACTTTTTCCTTTTTAAAAAAAAACTTTTTGACAACAGGCCTAGTTTCTGCTCACCTCAGGAAGTCCTATAAGTGACACACCAAAATCTTGCAGCCTGGTCAGCTGTTGAGGAGAACAGAGCAAGAGATGAGAGGAGGGTTTTTATTTCTAGTCAGGATCGTCTGACAAACAAACTCAATCTCAAGTCATTAAATGTCAGAGCTACACTGGATGTGTCCTGTAAACAGCAGCTGTGATGTGTCTGATTCAGCTGTTTCCAGAAACTATAAAACTACATCAATGCAGCTCAGAAACATCTTCACTCATCACCATAAACACACTGTAGTGGACTGTGGTGGACTGTAGTGGACTGTAGTGGATTGTAGTGGAATGTGGTGGATTGTAGTGGACTGTAGTGGACTGTGGTGGTTCAGCTGTTCTCACCTCTGGGCGTTCGAGACGAAAGGTTCCTGATTGGTAGAGGACCATGCCGATGCTGTTGAAGAAGAACTCAGAGACGCCAACAAAAGCCATCCGGTCAGTATCATGGAAAACTGGATCAGTTCCTGTCCTCATTGACCTGATGTCCACGTTCTGCCCCTGCCTGAACACCAAACCCTGAAACACACACAGATCACTTTAAACCTACCTGATGTTTAAACTCTGAGCTTCAGAGTCACTGTGATGGTTCAGTGTAACAGGGAGAATGGAGCCTCTGTTTTTCAGCTTCAATCTCTGACTGAGCGACAGTCTGAGACTCAGTGGGACTACACAGTCTGAGCTCCGGTCTTTATTTCCTGCTCATGTAAACCACTGAACTGCTTGGACTCAGAGCAACAACAGAGTGAATGATCTCTGGAGGCAGCAGGGGGCGCTGCTGCTCAGAGAAGTTACACTGTGCTGCTTTACCACATTTACAGATCATAAATACAGATCTTATCAACCAGATACAGTGAAGTTACTCTCTGCTGTGTCCCTGTTGATGACAAAATACACAATTACTCCAAATTACAGAGCTTAGATACAGATCTTTTAACGAGAATCAATCCCAGAACAGAAAGGTTTGGGATCAGAAGTATCTATATTTCAGTATTCTTTCACACACCAGTATTACATGGCATGGACCAGGGGCGATTTTAGGATCAGAGGTTTAGGGGTGCTGAGCACCCAGAGAGCTGCCGGCCAGGCAAGATAAATTTCACTGTTTTTCACATTTTAACACAATTTCATTCCCACATTTGTGAAAGAAAAGCATAACACTTTTTGGGAAAGTCTGTGACTAAACCATCAAATCTGATAAAGGTTATTTAAATGCTGAGCCACAGCAAAAGAAGAATGGATGGAATCATAAAAGAAACATATCGTAATCCTAATTTCTGGGGGAAGACAATTCATTTTGATACAGCAGCTCCTCAACATACACATAAACAGTATGTATGTTTCTGGAGTAAACCAGCCTCCTATAGTGAGTACCAAACATTCAAAAAAAGTGACCATGGACTTATTTTTTGGACTGTTATTTTAATTGCAATGCACAACATGTGCCGACGTTAGTCGAGCCGTCTCTTATCATTCTGTGATCGGTATCTGCAGATTTATGAATGATTCCTGTGATCGGTGATCGGATCAAAGTTAACAATTGCGCCACATATATCCTGGTTTAAGCCATGTACTTGCACCACTTAGGTAAAAGCAGCGTATTGCTCTGTGCAGATAGAGCGCTCAGAGCCCTGGAAAGGTGGGTGGATCAAACCATTTTTGAGGCGGGTAGGGGGTGCTGCTGGTGTATTTTTGTTAAATATTACGTTTCAACCAAGTACTGTATGGTTTCGACGCTTTTCTAGCTTGTTAAAAAATAAGGGATATACAGTAAAGAAAAAAAATTTCAAATCTCTCAAATTTTAGGGGTGCTGGGATTCAATTTACCAAACACCACCCCCAAAAATGGGCTAGAAACGCCTATGGCATGGACTTATCTGCACAGCACACCAGCTGCACAGGCAGAACTGCACAAAGGGTTTATGCTGTGTTCAAGTTCTTCTCTGAAGTGCTTGCTCATGGTGGGAGCTGTTGGGTTTCTCTCTCTGTAAATACCTATTTTAAAGTTGGTCTAGACCTGCTCTATATGAAAAGTGCCTTGAGATGACTTTTGTTGTGATTCAGCACTATATAAATAAAACTGAATTGAAATTGAATTGCAACTGTTGCTAACAACAGCTAGTCTGAGATCCATCTGAATCAGTTCACCTTCATGGTTTAATGTTCCAGGTTTGAAATGTGAACGTCGTTTTAACAATGTTCTGAAGAGTTTGTGTTAAACTCTGACATTAACAGCTCAGCTGTTCTTCAGGATCTGATCTGATTCTCTGACAGAGAAACAACAACAAACACTTCCTGTGAGCGGCCATGTTTCTCTGACTTCTCAGCTGGTGGTCGACTCAGAGGAGACGTCACCTCAGTTCAGACCTCAGACCTCTGACTAACGTTAGTACAAACAGAATGCATTATTACTACAACCACATGACTGCAGCTGTCTGTGTGTGTGTGTCCATGACAGAATACTGAGGTGCTGTTTTTTAATGGTGGGTTGTGTTCAGGATCAGGTAAGACTGTGTTTGTGTCTCACTTTGAACGGGACATCCAGGGTGTGAGGGGTCACCGCGATGTTTCCACTCAGAGAGTAGTCGATGTTGATGTCACGGGCTTCGTTTACCTTCATCACCATGGTGAGGCTCTCCAACATGGTATTGATTTTAGGCACGGCATACATCTCGATAAAAGGACAGAGCTGCAGACAGACAGACAGACAGACAGTCAGACAGACAGACAGACAGACAGTCAGACAGACAGACAGACAGACAGTCAGACAGTCAGACAGACAGACAGACAGACAGTAAACTGCAGCTGTTTACTGCTCATAAAACTTTTTTTAGTCTGAGCTGTTCAGGTATGAAACGTGTCTTTGTGTCATTTCTAACATTCACAGTGTTTATAGAAAAGCTCTTAGAAAATCTAAGAACTTCTCGTTGAATTGTTTCAGGAAACAGAGCCCTGGTTTAGTTCTGTTAGAGACTGAAGGTGGAACAAACCTGATTGTTGAATAAGCCTCGGAATAATGATTTAAAATAGTCATAAGTCTTGACTGCCACCCTAAAAACAAACAGCAAAAATCATATTAATCAATCATCAATAACAAGTGAAGCTGCAGCAGAACAGTTACAGACACAGAGAGGAGATCAACCAGCTGATAAATTTAACAACGTCAATGTGGTTCAGACATTAATGTTCCCTCAGGATGAACAGTAATAACTTATTCTCTAGCGCCACCATCAGGTCACATTTTAATTTGTACAATGCTTTGGTTTATGACCAAATACCTGCACAACTCAAGTCATTCCTCTTTGCCTCAGTTTCACTTTTTAAATTTATTTTGTTACAGGTTTGTTTTGTGAGTCTGAACAATAAAATCCACCGTTTTAAAACCCAGAGTGCAGTTCCCTCATTTTTAGAAATGTTTTGAAATCTCAGTGTTTTTCAAGGTCTCTCTCAGAAACAAGGTCTGGAGTCTCAGTTGGACCTGGTTAAATAAAGGAAAATGAAATTTACTTGGGACCAGAAGGTGTCACACTGTTCAGCCTCTCTGGGAAAGGTTACTCCAGAGCGCTGGAAAGGAGGCTCCGACTGACCCTCACAGGAGGGGTCGTCAGAGTGTGACCATCTGGTCTACATGTCAAAGCCAAACATGTTGTGGGTGTTGAACTCCACCAATGTTGTCTCTTGTCTCTGATCCTGTTTGTGATGTTCATGGACAGGATCTGAAGGCACAGCTGAGGTGAGGAGAGAGTCTTGTTTGGAGGCCTCAGAGTTGCATCTCGCTCTTTGCAGATGATGTGATTCTGTTGGCTTCAACAGACCAAGACCTTCAGCACAAGCTGGGACAGTTTGAACCTGAGGTCATGGTTCTCAGCTGGAAAACAGTGGATTGTTCCCTCTGGGTGAGGGGAGAGTTTCTGCCCTGAGTGAAAGAGTTCAAATATCTCAGGGTCTTGTTAGTGAGGGGAGGATGGAGCCAGAGATCAACAGGTGGATCGGTGCAGTGTCAGTAGTAATGTGGACGTTGTACTGGACTGTTGTGGGGAAGACAGAGCTGAGCCAGAAGGAAAAACTGATTTACGTCAATCTATATCCCAACCCTTAGCTATGGTCATGAGAAACTTCCAGTGTCGGATTGGAGGGATTATATATCTCATCTGACCTGGGAACAGCTCAGGAGGAGCTGGAAAACGTTGCTAGGGAGAGGGATGTTTAGAATACTCTGCTTAGCTGCTGCCACTGTGACCCAACCCAGATTAGAGGAAGAAAGTAGATGGATGGGTGGAAATGTACTGTCTACATTTTTGAGTTATCTATTTTAATAAAGATAAACTGATCCACAACCTTTGGTGCCTCATGTATATTTAGATGGTAATATTTTTGTACTTATACTTAAGGAAATGAGGAACTGAGTTCAACACAAGACTGCGTCCTTGTCTGCAGCTCTGGGAACTTAAAAACCTTGTACCTGAGGAGTCAGAGTCAACACTGAGTCATCATCATCTTGTTACCCCAGAGGGCCACCGAGGTTCACGCTGATCTGATCAGCTTGGGATCGACAGTCCGACATCTGGACACTCAGGCGTCCGTTTTGGTTGTGGTTCAGGTCCAGTCCGATCGTGGCACTCACGCCTGCTCCTCCAAAGGTCCCTGCTCCTTTAAGACTGCAACAGAAAACACATGAAATACAAGAAATTAATTCAGTCCTCCCGTGTGCAATGCAGTGTGTTGAGACAATGATACATCTGCTGCAGTGAACAGCAGATCCTCAGGATCTGGTACAAATATAAAGTACAGCTTGGCATTGTGCCGAGCAATTTTAAATTTGAAATACACAAACATAAACCTACATATTTTATGTAGACTGGACAAATTAGTTTTATTTCCCAGCAGGAAAATACCTCTGCCACAACCAGGTGGATTGAGAAAGAGAAATGGGGGAGAGGATGAAGAACATAACATCATAGCATGATGTAAGATTCACATAGAAATGTGTAATAAATGAATAATAATGAAGTCAGAGATTCTTCTTCAGTAACAAAAGCAGTAATAACAGACCTGATTCTTACCTGATACTTTATTACAGGTAACACATGAGATGAAGTGTTAACCTTTTTAGGCAGCTCTATGAATTAAAAAAAATATTTCTTGTTTCATTAGATCAGCGATTTGGTCACCTACACCACAGTTTGGCACATAAACCAGAAACTGTGTTCAATGGTTTAATAGTTTAATAGCATTTTTGGTTTTATACGTACCTTAATAAACATGCCATGACGTCTCGTTGAAGATTTCCTGCGAAGTTCATGTCCCTGATTTCAATCTGGACACCACCTCCCTGGAAACGAATTATGGCCTGATGTGGATTCACTGACAGACGAGTGAATGTTGACCTGAGAGGAGGAGGAAGAGGAGGAGGAGGAGGAGGATATGAGTGTACAGCTGTAATCCTTCAGATGTCCATTGAACCAAAGACATTTTCAGTTCTATTAGTGGTCGTTTTTTCAGACGTAACCTCTGAATGTAGTTTCTATCAGTGATGATCTCTATATGGAGTGGTTTTCATTGTCATGACTCAGACCTTCAGACACAGAACATTAACAGAACAAACATTCAAACACAGCCCACCATAATCCATCATCAGACTGAACCAAAGGGAAAATAAATAAAATGAAGATGAACAAATTTAAAAAGTAAGAAAATAAAAATTAAAAAAATGAAAAACAAATGAAATCTTTCTTTTAAAAGGAATTTAAAAAGAAACAGAACAAGAGAAAAAATATTAATAACCATAATAATAAGAAGTTACTTTACCCTTTGATATTACAGTTTATAGATTGTGTGACTGGCACTAAGGTGTCTGGAAAAGGTTTGTTCAGCAGTTCATCCAAAAACGTCAGCCCGAAAGCCTTCACTGCAAAAACACAAAACACAGTAAAAAATACTACTGATACTTCACTGAAAACACAGTAGGAATACTGCTGAGAGCTCTGTTGTTTGGCTGAGTTTTACTTTAGCCCAGTATTAGTCAGTGTTCAGATTTCACTACATCTTGTTTTTTTTCTTTCATACTGACGGTTTTGAAGTTCCATCAGTATTGACCAGTTGTTTTTCTGTGCTGGTTTTGTCTCAGTATTAATCCTCAGATGGTTTGAGTCAGTGAGTGAGGAAATCTTTGTTTCTCTTCATCAGAAAACACTAAAAGAAAGTTACTACATATGTTTGAACAGTTTGGTTAGTGTATTAATGTGTATCACTGAGGCACTGTGTTGTAGTGTAAGTGTTTTTTTTTTTTTTTTACAGTGTTCAGGTCTTACAAATGTCCTCGGCTCGGTCGGTGACTCGCACTTTGAGGCCGGTGGGAACGGCAGCAGGGATGGAGGGAAACAGGGAGACAAAGAGGAGGAAGGAAAACAGACAGGAAGCCATCCTGGGAAAAAAAACCTGTAACACAAGAAGAAGAAGAGGCACCCCGACAAGTTCAGTGTTAGGAAGATGTTGAAAATTCTCTCATAAAAAGATTCAAGAATGAACCTCAGGGTTCCAAAAAAGGTTCAATGTTACACAGAAAATGTTTGTCAACTGATGGAGAGGACACATGTCAACAACACGGAGGCTGAGGACCACCTGACACGAAGCAAAATCAAACCCGGAGAGTATTACCTCACTTATTCTGTGCTCACCTCCCAACAAACATCTGCGCTGCTAGCTAACATTTAGTAGGAAGTGGTTCACAAAGCATGGATGTAATTATAGCTGTGATACGGTGGCTCCACTGAACCAGTGGGAGAACATATAAAAACTATTTTCCACAGACCTTGATAAGAAAAGCATCATTTGTTAACATGACATGTCCAACTGAAAACAAACAGTCTTTACTCTTTCTCTTGTGATGTTTTCATTTAAAGAGTTAATATCCACTTTCCAGTCAATCACAGTCAATTTTCTAAGCAACCACTGTCCATTAAAACTGACTAACATACTAACGTTAACTGTCACTTTAAATAGAAGAAGAAAGAAGCAGCAGCAGTTTTACCTGAGGTTCCTGAGTCCCCCACTGATGATCACAGCTTCTACTAACTCACCACTTCTTATACAGGTTTCTGTAGAGGAAGCACTGCACATTTCTCAGACATTTGACTATATATGGACATGGACATGTCAGTTGGCTGCTGTCTGGTGAAATATTCAGATGACAGCTGTCAGACTGTGCTGATCTCTTCAGACCATCTGCAGGTACAATGACAGAGCTGCACTAACAACAGCAGGTGTTCAAACTTCAATTACGCCTTGACCACAGTTTCTATTGGTGCTCATATAAAATGAAAATGATTTGAATGCTGCAGTTGAGACTTCTCCTGTAGATCATCCAATATGTTTTAAAAATTAATTTTATTTTCTGTAAATCTCATAATGTAAAGATCATTAAAACAGTCCAATGAATACATTTTTAAATTCAGTTCAGTTTGATAACCTCCGCAACAGAGGTTGTGTTTGAATGTCAGCAGGATTAAAGTGCTGAACTGAGAGAGACCAGGAACAGCTGTATACACCGATCAGCCCTAACATCATCACCACCCTCCCAATACTGAGTAGGTCCTCCATTTTGCTTCTGAATCAGCCCTAACCCGTTGAGGTATGGACTCCACTAGACCTCTGAAGGTCTGCTGTGGTATCTGGCACTGGGCCATCAGCAGTTTGCTTCCAGCAGATCCCACAGATGCTCGATTGGATTGGGATCTGGAGAATTTGGAGGCCGAGTCAACACCTCAAGCTCATTGTTGTGTTCCTCAAACCATTTTTGAACCATTTATCAATTATTCTACTGAAAGAGGCCACTGCCATCAGGGAATGGCATTTCCATGGGGGGGGTGTTCTTGGTCAATAGCATTTAGGTGGGTGGTACATGTCAGCATCTACATGAACGGCAGGAAACTAAGGTTACCCAGGAAAACATTCACCACTGCCCCGCCGGCTCATCATCTTCCCAGTAAGCGACGCCCAGCCATCCACACACATGATGTAAACCAAATGTGTTCAAACATCGACGAAAAAGAGCCCAAGGTGTTAGACCTGGCCTCCATCCCTGATTCCAATCTGATCCAGCATCTGTGGATGATCCGAACGTAAATCCCCAGACCTGGATCAGAGCATCAGACTGAATGGGGGAGTTTGGTCAGAACTTTAAGCTAACCCACAAAACACATACACATTTCTGGGAAAATATATCAGATTGAAATATACCAGAATTAAAGAAAGAGTTGCTAGCTTAAAAAGATGTAAAAGAACAAAGGAGAGTCCCTTTTCTTGTAGTTCTAAATGAAATATTTCAGGAAATAGAAAATGTTCCTAAAGCATCATGAGATGTAACTATGAAATACAACAACACATGTCACAAAGTTCTCAACAGCTATGACAGCAGCAACTTTTAAGATGTGATATGCCCAAAAGTATCAACATGGACAGATTTACTCAGTTGGCAACATTAGTCACAGTTAACAAATATGAGAGCTGAAGCCAGTTTGCAGAAGTTATTCATTATTGAAAGTTTGTGTTTTTCTGACTATAGATTCTTAAATTTATATATTTAAATATTATGAGGTAATAATATCCTGAAACCCCAGAGTTCATCATATCTTGAGTCCAGAACCCTGAGTATGTCTTCACCCCTGACCACCCTCCCAACACAGAGTACCCTGAGTACCACCATATCCTGGCACGCCCCTCATACTAGACAGAATCGATTATTGGCGCGATATTCGCATTTTGACGCATCAGCCTTTTTAACCCACTGTCGATAAGAGCATCAGTTTAAAACTGGGTTATTTTTGGCTCTGATGCAGCCAGTCCTCCTCTTTTGCTCCGCAGTCACGCCACTCTGTCTCCAGCATTGTCCTGCCCACAGAACCATCTGATTATTACAACGCAGAGTCATTGTTAACAGCTAATCAGCAGTGAAAGCACATGTATGCACAGCGCCACACACTGCAGATAGGAGAAAAGGTTTTGCCGGTGGGAGAAGTTCGAGAGCAGTTATATATTTCCTTTATTTACTGTGGAAACTTAGGGAGTTGGCTTATTTGTTTAAGCCATTTAACTTTTTCGCTGAGCCTGGGAGCTCCCTGCCCTTTTCGTTAGAGTTTTAAAACAAAGATGTCTGTTGTTCAAGACAAAAACCTTTAACATGTTGCAAAGTTGCTTAATGAACATATGCTTAAAGGCATTTAAACAAAGTTTAAAACAAGTTGAGAGTTCAAAATTTTGACACCAATATTTTCACTTTACCGTAAATTTAATGGTTGGCTCCAACATCGGTTATCAGCCTCCTTGACTACTAATAATCGGTATCGGCCTTGGAAAACCAGATCGGGTCTATCTCACCCCCATGCCGTCAGTACCACCCACTGAACATGCACCACGGCACTCATGTGGATGTCGAAGCTTTTATTTCGTATAGAGAATCAGAGATGATTAAACGAGCCGACAGACCAAAGTTTCACTCTAACAGGACCCTTACTGTTCTGTCCAGAAGTCTCACTGATCCAATCTGTGGTTACATGAGAGACAGAACTATCCAGATCGCCACCGAGCTGCCGCGTTTTCTGTGAAGAGCGGAGAGATCATCCAGCCTCGAATGCTCAATGCCTATAGCTCTGTCCCTGCCTCCCATCGCCTTCCCAGCCTGAGTCATGCTCAGGTCTCCTCCCATCACCAGGTGTAACCCTACAGAGACAGCAACACAGTGTGTCAGCTAGTAACAGCAGTAAGAGGTAGTAACAGTATAAAATTGTATAGTAATTGCTTAAAGTGCTTAGCGTATTATATAGGAAGATTCGGACAGTTCAGTTTGTGTAGTGAAAAATAATTATTTATCATTGTTTTTAGTATTATTATTATGTTGTCATACCTACTTGGTAACATAATAATAATAATAATGATAATAGTACCTCACAGAAAAGTGCCCTCACAGGCCAACAGCAGTAACTCCAGATGTATTAGAAACCATTAATATATCTAAAGTTAAAGAAGCTAATGAAATCCCAGCATCCACAGTTCAGTTAGCGTTCATTAACACAGTACACCAAGGTACACAAAACACCCGAAGTCTAATGGCTGACGATATTCTATTAACAGACCTGTTTAGCTCTGATGATGCAGTAGAGTTAATTATTCAGTGGTAAACAGACCACCGTCATAATAGCCCCATCTCCCCTGACCTGAAGTCCAGACCCTTCAGGCAGTGGCATCAATATCTTCCTCCATAATACTAGCTCCACACACACACACACACACACAACACACACATTAATAATCTAGTTTAATCTGTAAACTATCTGCCTAATAGAAGTGAGAGGTCACAGTAAAGTGAGGTGGTGTCATGCAGCAAAGTTGGTTCTTACCAGAGCTTTTATGTGACAAATACCAAGACCACTCTGCATAGAAACAACAATAATAAAAATAACATCACCACCATCTTATTATTATCAGATGCCTTTAGATTCATTACAGCAGCATTTTCACCACAAATTTCCCTTGACTGTGTCATTGGGAGTTACATCTGAAAAAGAAACAGTTGGACTGAGTGAATACTGGAAAGATACTGTACAGTACCACACAGTACACTGAGCAGTACCACACAGAAGCTTTTGTGTAGACAAAAATAAACACAAAAAAACACATTACCTACATTTTTCCAAATCTATTTTTAAACACCGTCATATAACTGGCTTTCATGGCTTTATCTCATGTTCAATGTTTCCTTCGTTGAATGTCAAGTGGGCATGAGAAACAGTACTACTGAACAGTAGCACACAAAGATATCATGATGACACTGTACAGTACTATAATAGTACCATACAGTACCACACAGTACAACACAGTATGACATGAACAGTACCACACAGGTAGATGATATTCTAGTCAGTGCTCACATGCACCACACCATTATACTACACGGTACTAATAATAGTATGATACTGTGCAGCACTACACAGGATGCAGGCTGTAGACAGAGAGTTGTGTTTTGTTTACTGGACGCCAGTAGAGAGAGAAAACCAGACTTTGTCTTTGACTCCGACCTTCAGATCGACCTGACAGTTCTGGTGGAGACAGCATACACCTCCAGATTGGTCAGAGAGTCTCTGTTGAGGCGCCTGTCCCACCTCTGAGGAGCATCAGACGCTTAGTTTTCTGGGACATGATCATAGCTCTCCTAACAATCTCTTATCGTATGCTGATGGTTATTGAGCAGTCGTTCAGCTCAACTAATGAGCCTATCTAAATTATTCAGTTTGACTGCCGTCAGGTCTTGGTTAAAATGATCATTTCCACAGTTAAATTCCTGACCTAAACAAAGACCTCCTCATTGTTCCAGATAGCCATCCCAGACCAAACAATTCTTTCAGTTCAGAAAGTTTTCTATAAATCCAGTTGCAACCCTGATTATCTGGACAGTTCTAGACGAAGATGTGTTATTTCCAATGTGGAATTACAACAGATTGTTTATCGCTTTATTATTTTTTCTCACCTAGATTAATTCCCTTTTAACCGTCTTAATGAATCATCTTTTAAATTGAGTTGCAGTCTGGTCCAAGCAGCTGCATGTCTTTTAACCAATTCCAGGAAGAGAGCTCACATCTGTTAGTTTTAGAAATGTTTTAAAGTTCTTGGTTTTACTGTTAAAGTTTTTGAATAGTGGGCAGCCCAGAACATCTCATAGCTTTTGGACACCAGTGGTGCCTTGCACTTGGATGGTCCCTTCAACTCAGAGAACTCTCATGCCACAAGACATTATTTGGGTTCAGACAGGCATTTGGATTTCTTTATTTTGTGTTTGTAATAATGTGTCTGACTTGTGTATTGTTCATGTGCTGTTTACTGATTTAGCTTTTAATCTTTTGTATCTTCTCTTTATGTCAGGTAATTTTTCATGACCTCTGTCTCACTGATTATCAGACACTAGGTTGTGTTAGGGGAGTGCATTATGTCAGTGATGAATACAGTGAAACAATGATGTATGTCGGAGAAAAGAAAAGGTTTGTTGTTCTTGAGATCGTGTATTGGCCTTGCACAGTGACAATGAGTCCATTCTCAGATCTTGGTGTCGCGGCCTCGGTAGTCCGATGTTAAAAGGAGCTCTTCAGTTGTTATAGAACAGAAACAACAGAAACAGAAATAGACCAAACTTGATGTTCATCTTTAAAATACATCACAACTGATTTTATTTTCAACAGATTCATGATAAAATATTTACTGAAAATCTCCTGTAATTGTTTAGACAAGTTTGTAAAGTTTTGTTCAGACAGAAATATTTTTCGTTCCTTTAACAGTTCAAGCCTGAAACCCTCTGTGATGAAGTTTATAAGCTGGAGCTAGTTTCAGACCCAACCATCCCTAGTTATGCTGCTATAGCCCAGAATCGTCGGAGGATTTCCATGATGCACTGAGCTTTCTTCTTCCATCAGCATGGATTTATATCCCATAAACAATAACGCTACTGAACCTCAACATCTTCCTCCAGCCAGGTTTTCCGCCCCTCCTCCTCCTTGTCACCTTCAGCCTCGAGCTGTAGAGTCTGACGATGACAGGCCTCCTGCTGTTCCTATAGCCCCTTCTTCTCACAACACCTGCCTTTTTTTTTTTAGAAATTATTTACTTTACAAGAGTACGGTCTAGGCCTGCTCTATATTAAAACTGTCCTGTGTTGTGATATGTGCATTATATCAATAAAACAGTCTCGTAAAGCAAAACAGTGAAATGTGTTGAAATAATTAATATGAAACTGAAACATAATTTTGACTCTTTCTAACAGAAATTATTTCTGCTCACCTCAGGAACTCCCACAGCTTTACGAATGAAATTTTGCCACCAGTTCAGCTGTTGAGGAGAACAGAGCAGGTGATGACAAGTCCTTTTTTATTCATCATCTTGTCAATACTAACAGCAGCTGTGATGTACAAATTAAAGGAAAAACCAACAGAAAGTGTGTTATTAAGGTGTTAGTGTGAAGCAGTCACAGGTTCTTTCTGACCTCCAGCTCCTGAGCAACATTAACCAGCTCCTTTCACTGTGTCCTGACTGACTGTTTGCACTGTACATCCAGCATGAAGTCAGACTAATTATTACTGACTTCTTTATAGAGCTCTGCAGTGATGATGTGTTTCTGGAGTCCAGCCCTGAAGTTAGAATCAGCCTGGTTCCCTCCACAAAAAGCCAATGGGATTCTTTCATTGGGTTTTGGATTATTTCAGAAAATAAACCCAGTGATCAATAAAAGTTACTTAAACATTTTGTTCGCCAAGATAATCTCCACCAATGTACACTACTTTGATGTTTGAAGCCTAAATCCAATCTCCAGAAGTAAAAAGCTAATGTTAGGCTATAAACCAACTAGCTACCATGGTAACCGCTATCTGTGGTCACCATGGTAACCACTGCTGAAACCTGAGGGATTCTAGGTTTAACTCGTTGTGTTGGTGGATTCAGTGTAATATCACAGTTTTCTACAGTCACCATTGCTGGCTGGGATTTTCAGAGTAAAAGCCCTCAGTAAAGTGTGACTCTGATGGTCTGTGGTGGCTTGTGGGGGTGTATAAAGGTCCTGTCAGGTGGTTCAACTGTTCTTACCTCTGGGATGGGAAAGGGTCCTGATCTGTAGAGGGACATGCCGACGCTGTTGAAGAAGAACTCAGAAACGCCCACGTAAGCCATCTGGTTATTCTTGGTGAAAACCGGCTCCACACCAGCATTTAATGTAGCAGGGTTTTCACCCTTTCTGTACACCATGCCCTGACAAACACACAACAATACAATTAGATTCAGAGAGAGGGAGATTCAGTGATCAAACAACTTCAATCATTTGAGTCATTTCTTACTTTAAAACACACGTCGAGGTTGGTGGACGTCACTTGGACGTCTCTGGTCACAGAATAGTCGATGTTGATGGCGTACTGTTTGAGGATTTCTCTGTTCTCCATCATGGCGTCCAACTTCTTATTGGCTGCAGCCAGGCCAATCATTTTCACGAGAGGGCAGAACTACAGTCAGACAGTCAGTCAGTCAGTCAGACAGACAGACAGACAGACAGACAGTCAGGTAAATATTAAAATCTGATCTTCATTGAAGTTACAACAATAACCAGATACAACTGATCCACACTGAAAACATCAAACACTGACAGTGTGCATCACAGTGTTCAGTGTTCCAGCTCTGTATCAGTATCTGTTTGTGTTAAACTGGTTTAGACTGAAGAGGAAACACACCAGAGTGTTAAAGAGGCCGCGCAAACATCCCTGCAGTGAGTTCCACAGGTCTCTGGAACAAACAGATTATATGGTTAAACTGTGAGTGACAGACTCGTCGTAGCTTCTTTTAAACTGAACTTCAGTGCAGACCTAGAGTCTACAGCTCGTCTGTGCTTTGTGTTACTTGAGTTTTCCGGTGGAGATCAGGGCCATGTTCTCAGCGTTGACCTGACAGTTTGGCATCTCGACTCTCAGATGTCCTTGTTTATTTCGTTGTAGACTCATTCCAATGCTGACTGACAAGCCTCCAACTGCAAAGATGGACGATCCTGTGTCTCTGCAAAATAAACACAAACAGTTGTGTTAAATAGCTCCGAACAGTGAGACACCAGTGGAAACAACCAGAGACTGATTATTGGAGGGAACTGTTAACAGCAGTATTGTGTGATCTCTGTGTAAAAGAGGCCAGTGTCCCTGAGGATGAACCTGTGGTACAGATCCATCAGACCCTGATCTGATTCACAGCCTCTGATCTTCACCAGTGAGAAACTAAATCCTCTGATTATCTGAGTTCTCCGATGCTCTCCACCTGCAGCAGAACGTCTCATGCTGAGTTCAGTTTCCTGTTGTTTAATCACATTTATACTTAAAGTAAATCAGACTGTTGTTCACTTTTCCTGTAGATTTTCATAATGTGTTAATTCTCTATGATCAAGCAGAAAAACAAGCCAATGAATAAAATGCAGAACGTAGAAAATGTCAGGTGAGGGGTTGATCTATATCTGTGATTGGTTATTGTGTCTTTGATCAGCTGAGAACTGGAGGACATCACTGATCAATGTCAGTGATCCAGGCCCTGAGCTGCTGTTAACACACCTCTAATCCCTACACAGCAGACTGAACTGAACTGGACTGGACTGGACTGAACTGAACTGGACTGGACTGGACTGGACTGGATGCCAGAACTCACCCTAAACACGGTGCCAACTGCCGCTCGTAGCTGAGGAAGAGGCTGAACTTTCGGATCTCTAACATGAAGCCGGTCCTCTCCTGGAACTGAAGATCAGCTTGATCCACAGTCAGCTTGGATATGGTCAACCTGAGGAGAAGGAGGAGAAGGAGGAGGAGGAGGGGGAGGAGGAGGAGAGGGAGAGGAGGAGGGGAGGAGAGTAAGAGGAGAGGAGAAGGAGAAGGAGGAGGAGGAGGAGGAGGAGGAGGAGGAGGAGGGGGAGGAGGAGGAGAGGGAGAGGAGGAGGGGAGGAGAGTAAGAGGAGAGGAGAAGGAGGAGAAGGAGGAGGAGGAGGAGGAGGAGGGGGAGAGGAGAGTAAGAGTAGAGGAGGAGGAGGAGGAGGAGGAGGAGGAGAGGGAGAGGAGGGGGAGAGGAGGAGCAGCTGAACACATCCAGTTTTACAGAGACCTTAATAAGTTCTGCTTCTCTGTAGCTCTGTTGGTTTTAGTCTCTGTTCCGTGTGAAGGTAAAAAGTGAGTTTTACCTTTTGATGGCGCACTTCATGACTCCACCTCCACACTTCAGGTCATTAAACGGCTGGTTCACCAGCTGCTCCTGAAGAATGGCCAAAGCCTGGTTCTTCACTGCAGAAACATAGGACAGGTTCACATTGGCATTAGACCAGGTCAGACCAGGTGAAACCAGGCCAGACCAGGACAGACCAGGTCAGACCAGGTCAGACCAGGACAGTGTGTGTTGATTTGGACGGTTTGGATACAGATAAAGTGATGGTGTGACAGATGTTAGCCTGTATCACAGCTGGATTAAACATTAAAACACATCAGCAGGCTTTTATTGTGAAGCAGCAGCAGGAAGTTTGAATGAACAGTTTGAATCTGAGAAGAAAACACTGACTGATTGTTTCTCTGTTCACACTGACTTTATCCATAATTACAGAGACAGTTAATAAGTTCAGTGCAGTTTGGAAATGAAACAGATCATCTGACACTTTCTGTTCAGCTTTACACAGAAAGAAAGTCCCTGGTCTCTGGTCTGGTCCCAGACACCTGGCATCAATATGAAGAACAGGTGTTACAGGCAGGTGTATGAGGTTTAATCTGCAGCTCTTACACATGTCCAGGGCTTGGTTAGTGACTCGCACTTTGACGCCGACAGGACCCTGGGCACCGATGGAGGAAAACAGGGAGATGAAGAGGAGGAGGGAAAACACACAGGAAGTCATCCTGAAGCAAAAACCTGAAGAAGAAGAAGAAGAAGAAGAAAAAATCTTCATATTTCTATCAGTGAGACATTTGACATATGAAGAGGAAAAGACGAAGAGCAGCAGGTCAAACAGCTCAGTCCTCATTGATCTAAACAGTTATTAACTCTAAAGTGTGAAGAAGAAAAACCCAACAGAGGATGTTTTATTTGTCTTATTTTTAACCTTGAAGCTTTAAGAACTGTGACTGTGAAACGTTCGACTGGATCCACGTTTCAGTCAGACACACTGTGCTGGAGGACGTGACCGTTAATAAATGAAGAAAGCTTCAACTGATCCTTCCTGAGTTGACGTGAAAGACAGTTCAGCTTCTGGCAGAGACCAGAGGCCACGAACCTGTGAAATAACCAGACCTCCACTCCTAATATAATCTACTGTAAACTGGGAAAGAGCAGATCAACCACACAGTAAAGTCTTCCCTGGTGATACCTGAGCTGATCGACCCACAGGGGGAGAACAAACCGAACATTAACATCACCACAGACACAGATGAACATGTTTCATGTCAGGCTTTAAACCAACAAAACAACTGTGAATGAAATAAAGTTTTGTGGTGAATAAACAGGCATCAGAGAGGATGAGGGGAGCTGAAGGAGACAGATAAAGCAGCAGTTTTACCTGAGGTCAGTGTGTCCGAGTCTCCTGATGATCACAGCTTCCACTGACCCACCACTACTTATACAGGTTTCTGCAGAGGAAGCATTAAACTGCACCTCTGACTAAATATGGACATGGAGTCAGTCAGTTGGCTGCTATCTGGTGAAATATTAAAATGACAGCTGTGACTGTGCTGATCTCCTCAGACCATCTGCAGGTACAATGACAGAGCTGCTCAGTTTGAGCTGCACTAACAGCAGCTGTTCAAACTTAATTTACATCTCGACCACAGTTTCTATCGGTGCCTTTTCCCTCATGTTTCATCCAAAATGTCCCAAAGTTTCCAAAGACATCAGAACTGCCAGGGTGAACTGTGGCTATGGAAATATAAACTAAAATAAAATGATGTTCATTAATATTACATTAGTTAATTCAGTTCAGTTTGATGAGCTCCACCACAGAGGTTGTGTTTTCATGTGTCTGTTTGTTTGTAGGAAGGATGGAGGTGGTCCTGGTACTGATCCAGTCAAATCCAGAATAGAATTCAATAGAACTCTCCTTAACATTGTGATATAGGACATCTTTGTTTGGCCGCGGCTAATGTATGAACTCTACTCAGTGTCATTCTGATTTACATAACGCAGAATCATAAAGGAGATTATCTTTACAGAGTAAGGTCAAGACCTGACATTACTTTAACTGTAACTGCCTTTAACAAGAGGAAACCTCCAACAGAACAGATCTGAAGTCAGAGAGGACAGACTACAGTTAATGACCTGCAGTGTGATATGAACCAATCAGAAGTTTGGAAACCAGGTCAAAGCCAGGTCAACCCACAGAGCCACAACAGACACATTTATGGGAAATATACCAGAATTAAAACACACTCTTGGTATATAATATGATATTTAAGAAATAAAGGAGCAAAGAAATGAGCTGATTCTAACAGTTTGCTTTAGGGAAGAAAGGGAATTATTCTGTGTTTTGAGTCATAGTCACAGTGAAACACAAAAGATAAATGAGATAAAATAATTCTGATCTTACAATTAGAGAAGGAAATCAGCCCGGCTGAGTGACAGGTGATGACAGTGTTCTTGTCCATCTGTCACAAAGTTACTCAACAGCCATGACACCAGCAACTTTTAAAATGTGATATGCCCAAACCTTTACCGAATATAGATGGGTTTACTTTGACACTAGTCATCAGTTACACAACATCCGAGCTCAGGACAGTTTACCCTGGAGTCCCGATGACCTCCTCATACTCTTAGTACTCCTTATACCCCGAGTACTGCCCTGCTTCATCAGTGTCCCCTTCTATTCCCGGGGTCAGTCTCCATACACCAACAACCTCCTTCATCCTGAGTAACCCCCACCCCCACCACACAGGAAAGACCAGGATCAGCCTCAGTGAGCTGCTCCTTCCAGGTCATCCCAGGAGAATGGTCCAGATACCCCACAGTACCCATGATGTCCAACCTGTGGTGTCTCAAGGTGTAGGAGAATATTCCTGGGGTACAATTTACCTGTTGCTGATGCTAATCCAAAGGCCTCCCTGAATCACAGCAGTCCCTGTGGTCTGTCTGTTTCAACAAAAAAGACTTAAAACAATGGGAACTCACCCAACAGGGTCTTCAAGAGACCAAGAATCATCAGCATCTGTCCTCATGACTCCTGCCACGCAGTTGTTTCTTCTCCAGCCTGAAACATGTACTGATGGTTTGTATAAAATAAGATGAGAATCTGAGCAGCAAAAGATTTTTTGGATTCTGACAGTGGTTCATGGTGTGGACAAAATTCTGATGAAATATGTTTAAAGTTTACTCACCATTAGCTCATAGTTAGCTTAGTGTTAGCACTCAGCAGGTACCAGCTAAATGCATCGAGCTGAACAGCACCATCTGGAGTCCAGTCAGAGTTTGACATGAACACCTGTGTTAGAGGTCTTTATAAGACCTCCACAAGGCTGGATCTGATTACAGACACACCTGAACCTGGCTTCAATGAATCATTATTTTTAAAAAAAGAAAGAAACCCAGAGTGAAGGTAACATACAGGCCAGTAAACTGTCTAAAAATACTTTAATATCACCAACATACAGGAAACACAGTGACAAACACTGCACCACAGTGATAACAAACCACATCCACACAATCTGGACACAAGGTTTTACACATAAACCCGTGCTGCTTTCATGTGCTGTCAGAAATATCACAATCATATAAAACACGTAGGAATTAAGGCAGTAAAGGGACATGACACCAAAACCAGTTCAGCAGAAGAACAATGACAACAAACAGGGTTTTTGTTGCAGGATCCTTCAGCACCTGAAAGCAACACAAATATTTTTACTTCCAACTTTCTCAGAGGGGAACGAGGAGTTTACGAGGAGCCCTTGAAAAAAGCATTTAAACACAACATCATCAGAACATGTCAACACTGACCTCTGCCGCCATCTTTGGTTCTTAAATATTTTAGCCCTTTCACTATAAGTCCTGTTCACTCCCGTCTGATTATTTTCCAAATCATGAGTCAGTCGCTGATTTACGTCCTTTCAGATCTCTTTCAGCTCATTTTGTCTGAGCAGCTGCTTCTTTTCCACTTTAACTTTTTGGTCCATATTAAAATATATGTTTCCCGACACAGTTAGCCTAAGTTAAGCCAAATTAGCAACAGTGGCACATAAAGGGAAAACATATTATATGAGGACAGTTTGTTGGCTGAATATGTGATCTGATACAAGAATAAGCCCTGATGTTGTAAAGATGAGGAGGAGGTAGAAATTTCCATGACAGAAAACTGAGTCTGTTATCATCCTGTATCAGGTCCGTGGATGTATTTAAAAAACTGGATGGTGGACTATTAGTATTTTTTATTTAATTTTATTGTATTTTAGTTTTCACTCAACACAGTGAGTAATAACTCACATTTGCAGCAATTTTACCAATGTCTCTTTTATAATGGAGGTCTATAAGGAAAAAGATTTTGGGTGTTTTTTAGCCGCAGTACAGTGACTGACCACAGACCGACTGGAGGCGCCATTTCACATCTGTTACTACATCCATGATCAGGACACATGAGGACGTTACCACAACCGAAGACCAGAGTTTAACTTGGTCAAAGAGTTATACTCTTTTCTTTATATCTGGTCTCAGAGGCCAGGAGCATTCTGGGAAATGTTCACACACGGTAAACAAAATAAAAACAAAATGTTTGAAATACACATAAATAATAAACAAACTGCTCCATATACACAGAAACCACCAGCTGCTGTTGGAATAGGAATATTTAAATCATGAACTCTGCTGTCAGCTGAAAACCTCATATCTCCATTTATTAATACACAATGAAGTAAATGCAAACAAGATTAGAGGTTGTCACATGACAGCAGACACACACACACACACACACACACACACACAGTCTGGCAGTGTGTTGTTCTAATCTGGTCTGGTCCAGTTTGGTCTGGTCTGATCTGGTTTGGTCCTGTCCGGTCTGGTCTGGTCTTATCTGGTTTGGTCCTGTCCTGTCCTGTCTGCTCTGGTATGGCTTGGTCCTGTCCTGTCCTGTCTGGTTTGGTTTGGTCTGGTCTGGACATGTTTCCATGGATTTGGTCAGTCTCTCAGTGAGTCTCAGTCCAGGAGGTGACCCAGTGTTTCGGTGACTTCCTGTTCCTGGACGAGAAGGCATGGTCCTGGATCAGGAAGCCGTCAGAGTCTGTGTACTGCTGCTGTTTGTCTTTACCCATAATCCTCCCCTGGTGGAGCTCTGCCGTCCGCCACGCTGCTTGACGCACAAAGAACCCACACTGCACAGAAGACAGGATCACCGTCAGAAAACATGTCTGTCCACAGAGCAGGAGGAAGCAGAGACAGTCAGTCAGGTAAACAGGTAAACAGGTTGAGCAGGTGAAGAGATACACAGGTAAACAGGTAAGCAGGTGAACAGGTAAACAGGTAAACAGGTTGAGCAGGTGAATAGATACACAGGTAAACAGGTGGACAGGCAAACAGGTGAACAGATAAACAGGTGAACAGGTGGACAGGTGGACAGGTGTACTGAAGAGAACTGGAGCTGGTTTAAAGGCAAAGGGGGCATTACTGAGAGATAAAACCATGGCTTTTATTTTGAAAGTATCTTCACTTTACCGTTAGTGTCAATAACTTCTGCACAGGGTCAGAGTCAGTGTCTGACTGTTTATCTGTTTATATACGAGTTTAATGAAAAGACAGAGAGCACTGATCACTACAGATCAATACAGTTATTGACAAGCTGATCGATCAGATGCAGAATGAATCAGAGCAGCTGGAAAAAAAGAGGAAAGGAAGAAAAGAAGTTAGTGATGAAATTCCTCCACCTCTGGACTGACTGCTGAGGGAAAACAGCCAGCAACATAACCAGTCAGTAACACTCAGTGACAGTCAGTAAACACTCAGTGACAGTCAGTAACAGACAGCTGGTCCTTACAGCAGGGCTCTCTGGCAGCACTGTGCCCACACTCAGAGCTCCTCGGTCAGCCCCTCGTGCTCTGACGGCTGGCTCTTCATGTGGGCCTTCTGGGTCTTTGCCTCGTACAGCTCTCTGGTGCTGGCTCTCCTGAAGAACCCACACTGAACAGCAGGGGGTGACACAACAGCACTTTACCAACCACAAGGTGATGATGAGAGAATTAACTCATGATGGAGTTTGATCTGGACCTAGAACCAGAACCAGGCATAAAACAGACATTTACCTTCCAGAGCAACAGGCAGATCAGAGCCAGCAGTAAGACTCCAGCCAGGACAGACACCACGATGATCCACAAGGGGGCGCCAGAGTCCACCTGATGACCCAGGTCTGGATAAATGGAGACCTCAATCTTCAGAGGAAGAGGTGATTCAGGAGGGAGCAGTCAGTAATCAGTCAGTAACCATCAGGAGGTAACATAGGACGAATTAAAAATCACTTCAGAGACTAAAGAAACACTGCTGGCTGTAGGGGGCGCTGTCTGGATCTTACCTCAGCGCTCTGAGGCTCCATGTTGATGGTGGGTTTGTTGGTCTGCAGCTTCAGAGTCACCCGACCTCGAACCAACACACTCCTGGCATCACTGTAATCCTGAAACACACAGGATGAACACTGAGCTTCTGCCAGTGGCTGTGTAGCAGTAGTAGTTAGTTTGGGAGAGTATTATGATTATTATTATCTGTTGAAGTTGCAGTAGTTATTGTTGCTCTGTTTTTGAAGAAAAATACCACAACTTGCATCATGTTGCACTAATCGTTGGGTCTCTGTAAATATAACAATATAAAGATTTCGGTCTAAACCTGCTACATATGAAAAGTTCCTTTAGGTAACTTCTGTTGTGATGTGGTGCTATGTAAATAAAAACTCACTTGATATAAATACTAATGACAAATGAGTCAATGACATAATGAAAAGCAAAGAGGTAACGGAGGGGACAGCAGGGCTGTGTTGTTCTGGATATGAAAGGTTCATGAATGATTTGGCTGCTACACATCAATGGATCAGTTCTGTCTACAACAAGTTGTGTTGTTGCAGTTTAGTTGCATAGAAACAACACTTGATTATTGATGATAATCAATTGATTGTACCTCGATCATGGTGGAATTCCACAGTCTGGCTCTGACAGTCAGAGTCGCTGAGTTGTTCATGTTGATCAACGGACAGACGAACGTCACACATCTAGCTCCCTGTGCACAGTCCTGTACACAAACACACATTTCTACTTTTACATCTCTGAGGAAATCTGCATTTTTTCCTTAGACCGAAAACCTCTAGCAGGTTTTTTTTTCATGTTTGCAGTTTCATGTTGATCTTTGTTTTTTTTTTGTTTTTTTTTGTTTTTATCTGGAGTGCCCCCATGTGTTCAGCTGTAGAACTGCACAGCCTCATAGAGGTATTGTCTTCGGTTTGTACCAGAGTATAGGACTTTTTCTTCTTTCCCTGCAGGGGGACAACAGGTGGAGTTTTTTCACTCTGCTGCTCCTTCTTCTCCTTCACCTCTTTCTCCTTCAGACTCCTCCTCCCCCTCTTCTTCTCCTCCTCCTTTGACAGCTGAGAAAACAGGAACAAAAATCATCACTGACAGGACACTTAGTCAGATGGTGGAAGATCAGACAGTTACAGTGACGTCTCTGTTAGGATAAACTGGAACTGGACTTTATTTTGAAAGGAATCCCTGAGGCTGATGTTGCCGTGGTTACCATGAGGTTGAGAGGGTTGATGATGTTGGGAGGACGACAGCGAGGCTCTGAGGTGCCGTTCACTTGGATCTCTGTGAGGTACAGCAGCCACTTCCCATTGGACACTTCCCTCGGCCAATCAAACTCCACCTCCAGGTTACCGAGGTGACCCAGCGGCTTCCCACTGATGTGCACCTGTTGGAGAAGGTGGTGGTTTACACCTGGTCTGTTCACACATCACTGACAGATCAGACTGACTTTAGACAAACCCGGAGGGTGAAGAGCAGCAGACTGCCAACGTTCTCCGTCGTCTTCATGGCCGACTCACCAATCACATGACCACTGAAGGGGGTGGGGTCTGGATGACTGATTCTGTCAGGACACAATCAACCCATGAGGTCATCAGGTCAAAGGTCAAAGGTCAGTATTAGACCTCTTATACTGTGTTCACATTGTAAAGTTTAAACCATAATTATGAGCAGCTGTTACAATTCAATTCACATCAGTAATACACTGGCAAAATAAAATCTAATAGCAACACCAACACAATCTATTCAGCTCATTTTCTAGCAGCTGTACAGTTTTTGGATCTACACCGATCAGCCACAACATTAAACCACTGACAGGTGAAGTGAATAACATTGATCATCTTTTTATAAGCCAATGTTCCGCTGGTCTTTCATTCATCCAGCATCTGTGGGACCTCTCTAATATTGTGTAGTTTCCTCCTCGTGCCACCAAAACAGCTCTGACCCATTGGGATGTGGATTATGACCACTGGGTGGGTCCTGTGGATCTTTCAGGTCCTGTGAGTTGCAGGTTGGGACCTCCATGGATCCATTTGTTCTGGATCATCCCACAGATCCTGGAACAAATTGGGATCTGGGGAGTTCGGAGGCCAGGTCAACACCTTGGGCTCTTTGTTGTCATGGTCCCCATCCCATTCCCCAGCTCCAGTCCAGTTTTTGTCTCTATCCCGTCTTCTTCTCTCCCTCTGTGTTTGCTGCAAGCCTCCCACAGGCGCAGGCACCCGGGCACAGCTGCACCATCATTCATCATCTACTGCTTATCTTCCCGTCCCACCCCACTCCGCCAGTTTGTTCGTCCACCCATGTGGCAACCACCGTCCCTCTGTTTTGCTGTCCTAGCTTTACAAATCTGTCTTTTGAGAAAGGAGTGTTTGTAATTTGTTCTGTGTTCGTCATGTCTTCCCGCCGGGTGCCCTCGGCCCGTCCCTGAGGATCCTCACACTGGTCCCAGCAGACCTCCCGTGGCCTCCCCCAGACTCTCCCCACACCTGGCTCACCTAACACCCTGTCCTGACTTTTTTCTCAACCTTGCCTCACCTGTTGCCCTTTGCTGTCACAATTAAACCACCTCTTCACTACCCCTTGGTGTCCTGTTTCCTGACTCAGCCGCCGGGGTCCTACATTGTCAACCCCCAACATTTGTGGTGTTCCTGGCAAAAGTACTGTCCCAGCTGGGGAAAGCCCCATTCATTGGTGGCAGTATGTCGGTTCATTGTTAATGGTATGTTCAAAATATCCAGATGAGAGAAGGAGCTAAGGTTTCCCAGCAGAATGACAAGACGAGTTGCTCAGTTTGTGATGGCCCACTATGTTAATGGTGAAGTTTAATATCATCTTAGAACAACATGTGAACAGCAACTAGCAATGTCATCAGTGTTTGTAAATTACAGAAAAAGAGGATGTCTGCAGAGAATACTCCACCAACATGGGAGACAGTAGTAGGAGGAGACAGATCTGACTGTTCGCTGGAGCCTGAAGACAAAAACACAAATGAATGTTGGTCCAGTATCCAGAGAAGTGTTCATGGGTGCAGCACGTACGCCGCAGCAGAGAATCGGATCTCTGGTGTCCAATCTGATGTCGACGCCGAACATGATCACCACCTGGACCCAAACATAGAAAGAGATGTTGTTCATGAGTACGTAAGGCTGCATAGTAATATAGAAAACAGTACAAACAGTAGTACAGACAGTAGAAGTACAAACAGTAATACAGACAGGTAGTAGTAGTACCACAGAGTCAGCAGTTATGGGCGATCAGAAACATTTGTTTAAATGTCTGTTGTTTTTGAACGGTTCCCCCAGCTCACACAGAAGAACAGTGCTCACCAGAACACCACTGGAAAGCGAGGTGTCACCCTAAAAGTCAAACAAACACACAACTGACTGAAGGAAAAGTCCGTCCAAGTCCAGGTTCTTTTCAGGTCGTTTCTCACGTATTCTATCATGTGTCCAGCGAACTCTCAAGTCCATTAGGGTTTGTCCTGGTCAGCTTTACAGTCTTTTGGGTCTCTAAACATTGCCCAGTGATAATGTAATACAGTAGTTCTAGTGGAAATGACCTACCAGACAGTGTTTTTTTTTTTTTAAATAAAGTCTCTGCAGTCCATCGAAAGTTTGTACAACAAAAATGAAGAACTCGTGTCCACTTCATGTGTTAGTTAAACACAAATGTTGTTCCTGTTTTACTCACAACTCAAAAAGAGTCAGTCCTCTTCCCTGCTTTAACTGGTCATGCTCAGTAACTTAAATCGCAGCCTCAGAATACATATCCTCTCATACGCAGACGACACTCTGGTCTACATCACCACTATATTACTAAGCAAAAGCTGATGACCTTGATCTTTCACATTACCTTTGTCTGAACCGCTGAGTAATCATTGAGAGAAGGTGGGATGCTAATGTCTGCAAAATGCATAATATGACGCCCCTGCTGTTCTATATCTGTTGCTGATGTTAACCTCCAGAGACAGTCTTTTTATGCTGCCATTGTAGTGCAAAACCTGACTGCCATTCTGCCTGAAAATACACAACACATAGACACAGAAACACATCAGCAACATGATGGCAGCACCCTGAGGTCAGCTGAGACAAATGAGCTGAGAGATGGTGCAATAGTCATTTCAGGTCTTGTGACTTATGTGATGTCAGAGAGCTGTCAATCATCTGATAAACTACCACCACCCTTTTAACGGTTCAAATCTCCAGTCGATGATCAAAGTCAAGAGTCAAATAATGTCCCAAGTCATATCTCTTTTCTTTGGGGTTGAGTCTGAATGAAATCCCAGATTCACGTCCCCAGATTCATGGAAATATTCAAGTCAAACAGAGCAAGTGCACATTACTCTCAATTCAATTAGTGGAGTCTTTTAGGTTAATCATGAGTCAGGTCTCAAGTCAAGTCCTTTAAGGTAGCTCTGAGGTAACTCACAATTCCAATCCCAGGTTCTTTAGGGGAAGATTCAAGTCAAGTCTTCCATCCTTAAGAGCAAGTCCAAGTTATGTCTTTAGGGGTCCAAGTCCAAGTAAAGTCTCGTGTCCTGCAAGTTCAAGTCCAAGTCTCTGGGCAAATCCCAGGTCCTTTGAGGCAAGTCCAAGGCAACTTCCAGTTTCTTAAGGCCAAGTCTAAATAAAGTCTTACAATCATGGGCCTCAGCCACAGTGAAATCACAAAACCAACAAATTTGACAAAGAAAGAAGAGCATGAAATGAATTACCGACAGTCTGACATGAAGGAGGGATTCACTCACATGGGGAAGGGTTTCTGGTTTCCATCTGTGAACTGGGCCGTCATCTGCAGGTTACTATGGCAACGGTTATCAGGACCACAGGCCTTTTGTATGTGGATCTGAGAGATGGAAAAAAATCATAAGATACGTTCAACCAGTGAGTTTCACATCAGTGTAATGTAAAACAAAGTTCTCTGATATTAGACAGGTTAGGATCTGGGTTCTGACCAGTACTGCTCAGGGTTCTGATGCAGGTTCTGAGGGGTATTTTTAAAGTGAGTTCCGATGGATTATGACCTCGATTCTAACTGCTTATCACTTTAACTCTAAAGTGGGTTCTTCCAGGTTCTGACCTTGGTTTTAATGGGTGCTGTTTAGGTCTGACCTCAGATCTGATTTTGATCTGGTTTCTGATTCTGGTTCTGAAAGTTTTTGTGTGGGCTTTGCCTGGTTGTCATTAATGAACTGGGCTGGGTTCTGAGCTAGGTTCTGATCAGGCTCTGATGCGTTCTTACCTAGATGCTGACTAGTTTTTGATTTTGGCCTGGGTTCAAACCTGGGTCCTGACGGGCTCTGTGTGGTTCTGTCTGGAATTATAATAGTTCCTGGGACATTCTGGATTGTTCTGTAGGTTCTGACCTGTTTTCTGATGGGTTGAGGTGTCTGGCTCAGCACAGGAAAGCGTTTCAGGTCCTGCACAACATTTCTGTTTTTGGGAAACTTCTTTTGCAGAGAGACATTCAGGGAGAAAACCAGAGGTTCCACTTTGTCTCGGATCAGACTCTGAAAAACACAAACAAACAGAACAGAACCTCAGCAACACTTTACATGAGAGGAACTGTTCTACTGTTCACGCTGTTTGTTTCAGATCAATCTCTGCCGCAAACAGCATCAGGACACATGATGAGGACTCAACAGAACATAAAGCCGACTGAACACTGAGTCTCTGCAGGTCTCAGGTCTGTGCAGGTTAATTTAAATGAAGAGAAACTGCTGCTTGAGAGGAAACCAGGCCGAAGGCAGATGGATGATTTGGACAATGACCAGCAGGAATGTGAAGTAAACAGGATTTATAGTTACTGGAATAAATGCATGAAAATCAATGTGCTGATGTGACTGGGCTGAGACATGTCAGCGTCTCTTAGTCATCACACTCTGAACATCAACACAGGACGACAGACGACAAAAGCTGAAAACAAGCAGAGAAAACTGGGGCAGAAATACAAACATGCTGATAAGACCGATGTGCAGACGTGACAGGACATGCAGAACATCATGAACTTTACTTCAACCTGTGCTGTTCGATGATTTTACCTGAAAACACCCACCAACGCACTTTAAATGAGCAGTACGAAAAACCCTCTTGTGTCAAAACATTATTTTCAAAATTGTCAAACTGTTCTCAGAGATCGTCAGCAAGTTGTTGCAGGATCTTGAACAGAGAGTTTAGTGTTTTCCCTCTGAGCTCTGGTGAAGCAGGATGTGAACTGTTAACAGCTGACTGATTAAAGCTTGGCAGTAAAAAGTCTTGATGTTCAGCATCAGTCAGTCTTATCACACACAGCAGAACTTCCTCAATATCTGAAACTGTCTGCTGAAATGCATCAGATGTGTTTAACCACAGAAATCAACATTTAGAGTCAAGCCACAAACATTTTCATGAGTTCGGGTTATCTCTTCTTATTAATGGTAGTAATAGTTGTTGTGTCATTAGCATTTATTTTTACTCAGTTGTGTGTTTAACTGAACGATCTGTGGGTTTGTCTGTTTGAAAACTTTCTTGCCTCTAATTGCTCTTTGATGGATGAATAAAGTTTTCTGAATCGATCTGTACTGAACCTGATTCCCAGCCTCTGTTTTTTTTCCTCCTCAAATAAAAACATCTCAGCGTCTGCTGCTCAGATCATCAGTGAGGTTCCTGATTTTCAGAGGATCAGCCTTATAGATGTTAATGAGCTCTTTTCTACAGCGCCACCTTCAGGACAGATGTGGCTGTGATGACAAGCTGCAGCCTGTAGGGGGTGCTGACAGACTCTTATCTCACCTGCAGTCCGACTTCTAGGGTTTCACAGAGTTTTTTTGGCATTGACAGGGAACCGGAGAACACGCTCTTCCCGTTGTCACGGAACCGAAGGCGGGGCTTGATCTTGGTGACATCGGCGGTCACGGTGAAGTGGACGACTAAGAGAAGAAGAAACAACACACACCGTCAGAAATAAAACAGCTTCAAACACAAAGTGACAGTTCATCAGGAAAAGAAACACAAATGATTTCAGTCAGACAGAGATATAACTGATCAGACTGAATCATCGATTTGTTCACTGACTCAGTCTTTACATGATGATAAAACTGATCCACACAATAAAAGAATTTGCAGTATTTCAATTTGTTACTTAAACAAAAGGGCTAAAGTGGAAAAGTTGGTGAATTGATAAAAGTAAAACTGGAGCTCAGAACCTCAGAGAATGTTCTTCTGTAATTAGAGAACATGGAGCCACAGGACCTGGGGAATAACGGTGTTAAAACCTGGGGAAATGCATATAAAAGAAATATAGAGCCTAAAATTAAACTTCAGAAAAGAGAGATTAGAATAAAACATAAAGCTCTACATCTTTTTATACACTCCGTAAACAATAACCTTTCTGTTTGTATTCAATATTCATCATGATGTTAATTGATTAAAATGTAAAATAACTGAGTTGTAAAATAACTAAATTTAATGTAATTGTGTTTTTTTTCCTTTGGTCTTACAGCTCTGATATTCTGTTTTTTTTTTTTTTTTTATTGATATTTTTGAGTGTGTAGGGTTTCAGCCTCTTTTTCACTTATGTACTGTGATTAAATTTGTAAAAAATACTTGTTTTTCATGATCCATATGACTGAAATAAAAACAATTCATTCATATTCATTCATTGCTTTATATTTAACAGGTGATCAAAGGATCAGTTACAGGATCAGCTCAGACGTGACGTCTGAACATCAAAATGTTTTAAATTGATTATTCAGTTGAATTATTCAGATTCATAAAGGAACATTTCAAAAAGTTCACCGTCACCAGATTTAGTCATGTTCAACATTTCTCGTGTTTCTATATGAACTCAGCCTGAGTCTGATTTATATTTCTATCTGCAGCTGATGAAATATTATTTTAAATGATTATTTTATTATTTTCCTTTGGTTCAGAGTTCATACAGTCTGAAGAACTGGATTCACATTTTCTCTGTTTTCAGTCTTTAACAGATTCATGTTTCTGAATGAATCAATAATTAATAATCATTAGTGTGTGTGTGTGTGTGTGTGTGTGTGTGTGTGTGTGTGAGTAGAGGTTTTGGTGCCATAGCAACTGTGTGACATCGTCTCGATTGGTCAAATTCAACAAGACAGATGTAGTGAATACCAGAGCTCTAACAGAAATAGGTGTGTGTGTTTATGTGTGTGTTTATGTGTGTGTTTATGTGTGTGTTTATGTGTGTGTGTTTCTCAGATGTAATAATATCAGTTACTATAATGTGATTTATCATTCAGAGAAACACAGAGGTCAAAAGGACACACAAGGACACAGCATGATGTCATCTGTGTGTGTGTGTGTGTGTGTGTGTGTGTGTGTGTGTGTGTGTCTGCGTGTGTGTGTCACTTTACTGATTAACAGCAGGCTTTAATTGACAGCTTTGTTCTGTCGATCAATCAGCTTGGTTAATTAGCTGAAAGCACTCACACAGGAAACTGTTGATGATCATTAATGACTCTGGACCATAAACAGACTCGTTAGCATCATGTCCTTATAAACAACGGCCTGTTGCAGGTTAGCATGTTAGCATTAGCACAGATCCCTGGAAACAGGAAACTGATGTCAGTCAATGATCCTGTTTGTCTATGTCACTTTTTTTTCTTTCAGGTTTGTTTCTCTTGGTTTTTTCATCAGTCAAAGGAGGAAACGTCAGAGAGGACAGGTAGCAGAGAGGACAGGTGTCAGAGAGGACAGGTGAGCAGAGAGGACAGGTAGCAGAGAGGACAGGTGTCAGAGAGGACAGGTGAGCAGAGAGGACAGGTATCAGAGAGGACAGGTGAGCAGAGAGGACAGGTGAGCAGAGAGGACAGGTGTCAGAGAGGACAGGTATCAGAGAGGACAGGTGAGCAGCTCAGGTAGAGGCTGGTTCAGCTTCAGGTCATTAAACATCCTAACCTGCAGCAGCTCAGTTCTCACACTGTTGAGAAAATAACATAGGTACCAATAAAACACCTGCCCATAGGTGAGCTGGAGGAAAACATGAGTCTGTGGAAGCAGTGGATGGTCTCACAGGTGAGGAGTGTTGTCCTGGGAAACTGAACCTGTGATGTGAGGAGTTTCTCTGTTATTCTTTCTAATCTGTGGAGGCAGACAAGCAGCAGACTGCAGCAGTGGAGCCAACATGGCCGTCTGATTCCTGTTATCATGGCTCAGCTGATTGTAGTGAACCAGCTGGACTCTGTGGGATCAGGTCTGGTCTCTGACAGGGGGAGGCCCCAGGTCTCCTCCTCTGCCTGGGGGATTGTTCAGCCTCCTGGGAGCTTCAGTCTCCTCCAGGTTCCAGACTGATGAGCAGATGCAACAGCTCAACCTTGAGCTGGAGACAGAGCTACGTCATCTTTCCTCCCAGACCCCGTCCTCCTGGTCCTGCAGAATCCTGGTCCTCCACCAGCCTGTCTCCACTGTACCAACATTTACCTGCCTCTGCTCTGTCTGAACCAGGAGACACTAAAACCTGTTTAATTGACTCTGACACTGAACATCTGTGGGTTTCACTCTGTTCGTGTCACTCAGGCGCAGACTCATTATTTCCCTGAGAATTAAACTGTTTTAAGTTTTTATTTTAACTCCTCCATTATTCTGAATCTATATGAGCTAATCTGCTCTGTGTTTACAAACAAATAAATAAATAAACTGATCGACTGATTGTCTTTTTGATTGATCGTGTCTCAAACCAAACCTACAACTCCACCAGCACCAGTTCAGTTTACTGTGCTGACCTCAGAGATTAAGTCACATCAGTTCACATCTGGACAGAGGCTCAGTCTGTGAATCACTGCCTGTAAACTTGTTGTTGTTGTTGTTGTTGTTTACTCACTGATGTTGTCTCTGTCGCTCTTCTCTCCAGTGCTGAAATTGTAGGAGAGACACACCTGCACCTGAATACTGACACATGAAAACACACTGAGTTAGCCTGTTAGCTTGTTAGCCTGTTAGCTTGTTAGCCTGTTAGCTTGTTAGCAAGTATCGTCTGTGAATCTCACCAGAAATCGCAGTTGTTCGGGTCAACGACGTCTGGAGAAACTGCAAGTGTTTCCTTGAGGTGAATGACTGGTCGAGTTCTGAGGAATCAGTCACTCAATCAATCATTTCAAAAATCAGCTGAGTCAAATCATCAATAACATGACAGCTTCATAGATTATCATCACTGACTCAAATAAATAATCAACATGTAAATGTCTGTCAGTAGTAGTTACAGATATGACCTAGTTCTGTGAGGCTGGTGCATCACATCCACAGTTCACTGTTGTAGTTCGTATCTACTACTTTTTAATTGTTACTCATGTTGCATTTTCTGTCTAGTAAACACTGACACTTTGATTTGGAGAATTTTAAGAAGGAAACAGGTTTAAGACTTTTATTCTTCCTGCTCCTGTTCAACCACAAAGTGTTTTATGTTGTTTTGAACAGTAAGTAGTTGTAGGTAGTTACAGGTGTTTAAAGTACCTGAGCAGAGCGACAGTGTCATCCAGAGAACCAACCACCAGGTCTGGATATTTGTTCTTATCAACATCCAGACCTGCAGACAGTGAGTACCCGAAAGTCCTGAACCAAGGAGAGATGCTGCTGCCCCTGATCACCTGCACAGGAAGTCTCTATTATTATGTTTGTGAGGACCAACTTTTAGACAATCACACTGAGATTCAGGTTCAAGTTCAGGGTTTGGGTCCTGGGAATGCATCACATTAGTGAGGGTCTTCACAGGTAGAGAAAGATAACTGTGTGTGTGTGTGTGTGAGACCTGGCTCGGTTCTGTAGAGACCCCCTTACTGCTCCCGGTCCAGATCATCACAATTCCTCTTTCATGGAACGGAGCTCCGACTGCGAAGTCTGAAACACAACAATGACTCATCACTCCGACTGATGATGAAACACGAACACCACGTCATCGTCAGTATAACGCTGCATCCTCACCTTGGAAGCCGTCTTGGTTCAGGTCTCCTGCAGCACTAACAGCCATACCAAATGCAGATCCGGCTGGTCCACTCAGCATCACACTGGGTTTAGAATCAAAACTTCCTCCTGAGTTCATGTAGACGTAAACTGCCCCACCCGCCTCTGGCTGACGATGGAAGTAAAAAGGAGCACCCACCAGTAGGTCATTCCACCTGTTGGACAGAAAACCTTCATCTGTTATTGACTGAAAAAGTTCCACAATACGTTTTCTGACTTCAGATTTAATGTTTGAGTTTTATCCTCATCTCCTCACTGGTGCTGATGGAAGAGAGCGCAGCTGAAAAGTTCATGAAAAGGTTTAAAACCATAAACTTTAAGTGATTCTGAGAGAGCAACAATGAGATTTTTTTTACCCGTCGTTGTTGATGTCGGTGGTTGCCACGGTGTTACCGAAGTACGACCCCGTCTGATTACCGCGGAGCCTCTGCTGAATCACCAGCTCCTTAGACCGTTTCACCACCAACAGCACGGAGCCAAAACTGTCATTTTTATTGTCCTTAGGAGCTCCTGTTCAGCAATGAAACAATCAATAGATCAATAGATGATTCCATCTGTTAGTGAGTGGATGTGAGGGGTGAAAGTAAAACCGTCCATCACCTGTTACTATGGTTTCATTCTCCTTAGAGAGAAGACGACAAGCCTGAGTGACAGAATATCCTGAAAACAAACACAGGTCATATCAGAGGTGATGGTCCAGGTTCTCAGAGTGACCCCCATCACACCAGGCTGGGACCAGGTCTGATCTGAGTGTTTCATGATGACTGATGTTCTGCAGCTTTTGTTTTCTCTGGTTTCTTTCTTTTTTTATTCAGTAACATTGAATCATATCAGGTCACACCTGATACAGGTGGGGGGTTTAAAGGGACAATTCACCTATATAAATGTTCCTCTCCTCCATTTTGTGAAAGAAGCTCTTCTGGGTGTCATAGTCATCGTCAGGATTCATCCAGGAAACGTGGACGTTTCCTACAACCCACACACACACATAAAAGAAATTAAACAAACTTGTGATGATCAATAGAATAGAGTAGAATAGAGTAGAGTGGTACCTTGCCATTCATAGCTTCCAGGTGATCCGACGATGACCTCAGTCTGAGTGATCGAGGCTGAGATCCCCATGTTACACATGGCTTCACCTCTGACATCATCCAGGTGACTAAACACACACACACACACACAGGTTTACTGACTGTGTCATGGGTCATGTGACTGATGTGGGTCATGTGACCTACCTGCAGGGCTGCTCTAGGTTCTGCCAGTGCATATCGCTTTCATTGTACTGCAGGTCGTTTCCACGGAGATAACATCGACCAATCATCTGTCTGAGTTTTAACGGTCCCAAGAGTTTAACGAAGCGATGACCACAGGCCTGGAAAGAGGACGCAGGGTAAGTTAGTTAGTTAGTTAGCTAACTAGTTTGTCAGTTAGTTAGTTAGTTAGGTTGGTTATTTATTTTTCAGTCAGGTTAGTCAGGTTAACAGTTAATTAGTTGGTTTGAAGTATCATCAGTCAGTTGAGTTTACAAACAGACAGTTAGTTACCTGATAGTTAATAAGTCAGTTAGTTAGTCAGTCTGACTGAAGCTGGTGAAGTAATAGGGTTAGAGTCTCCACCTCAGTCTCCACCTCTGTATGTCGAAGAAAGTATTTTTGTATTTTGGGTGAGCTGACCTTTACAATTATCCTGACTGTTTAATCAGCCAATGAGAGCACAGACTCACCAGGATCCTCCCCCCTGGTCGTCCCTGACTGGCTACAGAGACGCCCAGCCACATGTCTTCATACAATTCCTCAGACGGGTTCAGGTCTGGAACAGGAACAGGTCCATGTGTCAGAGCAGCAGCAGCGCTGTTTGTTTGTTCAACCACACATTAAAAATTAAGTCCTCTGATTGGCCATAGCCATGGTTACGGCTGATTACCGCCCACTCAGGACGGAGCCTTATCGTGTGTTTGGCAGCAGCAGATAAAAGCAGCAGCTGTCTGCTCTGTCTGAGCGATGGACGACTCTTAATGCACCAGGACACAGATAACATCAGACATTCAGCCCCGAGTCCTGACTGTCAGGCTCAGAGCAGCCTGCTCTGTGATTGGCTGACACAAACCTCAACACTGCACACTAACCAGAGACCAAATCAAATCAGATTAGATTAAATGAATGAACCTTAATGAACCTGTGTTCAGAGAGGTCAGAGGTGCAGGACTCACCTGGATCTATGAGCTTCATCCTGCTGCAGTCTGATTGGTCCGTGGTGATCGGGCAGACATACACTCCTCCTGTTTGATTGGCTGAAACACCAGGCTCCGCCTCCTCCCTGGGAGCTCCTACCAATAGCCTTTCAGCATGAGAGAGGTGAGACAGGTGAGAAGGTCTGTGACCTGCAGACCCAGACACTGCATCCTGGAACTCCTTCAAGGACCCTGGAATGTCTTTCAAATACAGCTTTTGAATGCATCGTGGAACTTGTTCAATGACACCTTGAATATTCTGAAAGGACACAAGTTGCCTTTAATCAATCACTGAAATTGTTCAAGGACCCTGGAATGTCTTGAAATGCCCCACAGGCATTTTAAAGCATCCTGGATTTCCTCTGATGACACCTGGAACGTCCTGGAGGACTCTGGGTCAGAGAGATGTTAGTTGTGTTCCTTTGTTGTCGTTACGGTCCTGGAATAAATGAAGAGACGTCTGAGTCTCAAGGACACGCGCATGCACACACACACACAGATGGAGGACAGGAAACAGACAATGACAGACAGAGGTCTGCTGTCTCCTTTATTTTAGGTATTTAATTTGTTGTCGTCTGATCAGCTGATCAGCCAAGGTCATGTGACTCAGATCAGCTGGAGAAATAAACACAGTGCTGATTAGGAACCTGAAGCAGCTGCTGTTTGTTTTACATACATCAACAAACTGACTGAGAACAGAACTACGACTCCCAAGGTGCATTTCACCAACAGCCAATCACACGTCTCCTGTCAGTAACAGCAGAACAGAATCAGCTCTGATTCGATCCTCGTCTCCATGGAAACCTCCCCCGAGGCTCATGGGTATTGTAGTGTTTAGAACACCCCCACCCCCACCCCACATACACACACACACACACACACACACACACACACCTCGGACTGGAACAATGTGTGAAATGTGTCCAAACAGCTGTGAATTTATTTAAAGTGACACAACTGAGTGTGTGTGTCAGTGTGTGTGCGTCAGTGTGTGTCAGTGTGTGTGTGTGTCAGTGTGTGTGTGTGCGTCAGTGTGTGAATGTGTGTGAGTGTTCATTTCCTGTCCCGTGCTCAGAGCTGATCCTCAGGTGTGTTACCATGGCAATGACATCACAGGTGTCACGTGTCACAGATGGATATCAGCTCCAACCACT
>BRZM01000517.1:0-22896 GCA_033238685.1 Lates japonicus
GTCACCTGACACCTGAGAGAGTGTGTGTGTGTGTGTGTGTGTGTGTGAACTGGTCTGACTGGTTTCTGACTGTCTCATGTATCAGCTGCTCTCATTGCACTGTAAAAAATTACCTTTGGTTTGATGACACAGAAACTTTTCAACTACAAAACAACAATAACAATAATAATAGTTTAAATTTCTGTCGAACAATAATCAGATTTATTGATTATTGATTGACATTTGAACCTGAAAGCCCCTGAAGTCAGAGTGACCCCACCAACCCCGGCATAAGAATTCAAAATGGCTGCTTCAGGTTCAGATCTGGTCAGGTTTTAGTGTCAGAGGTCAGTGGTTAAACCTTCCAACAGGAGCTCACAGGGACCAACAGGGACCAACAGGAGCTCACAGGGACCAACAGGGACCAACAGGAGCTCACAGGGACCCCACAGTGTGTTAATCCACTGGTCATTGATGTGCAGTTCTCCCAGACGTCCTGCAGGTGGCAGCAACGAGTCATTGTTCTCTATCAGAGTCTGGGACTCTCTTCAGGACTCTCCGAACCTGCCTCCTGTCCTTACCTGGTTCAGGTGCAGAGGTCATCAGGGACTGAAACAGGCCTCAGTGCTGCGTTCAGGAGTATCAGTATTTTTCAGTGTTTATCTCTGTGTAGCTGCAGCTGTCGCTTCTGAACTTTAGCTGATCAGATCAGTGTTAAACAGCTGGAAACTCTGCTGATTTTAACTGACAACATTTTGTGAATTTGTTTTTTGAACCTGCAGACGATGCGTTCACTGACTCAGGATTTTTGCAGTGAAATGTTTTGATGTAGAGAATTGATTGATGTAGAAGATTTTAGTCACAGGAAGTTTGAAAAATGTTTCCTGAACCAGCAGCTCCCAGAGGACCTGATGGTTCTGATACTGGACTAAACAAACAACATTTCAGGACTCCTGGAAAAAGTCCTGGGGAGGCTTTATGAAATACAGGTTCCAGGAGTCAGTGAGGAAGTTCTACGGTCCTTGAAGATGTTTCATGAGTCCTTAAGAAAGTGCTAGGTATCCTTAAAGAGGTTTGAGGTGGATCTATGAAGATGTTTAAGGAGTCCTTGAAGAGGTTGGAAAAAGGAGATTCCAGGAGTGTGTGTTTAGGTTTGTGTGGTCCTTGATGAATATTCATATATTCCAGGGGAAGTTCCAGGTGATATAAAAAGAGATAGGAGGGGTCCTTGAGAAGATTCCATGAAGTTGTAGAGGAGTCATTGGAGAAGTTTAATGAAGGGCTGTACGTCCTTGAAAGGATTCCAGGAGTCATTGAAGGGGATTTTATGAATCCAGGAGCTGGAGGGTCCAACAGGTGTGAAGCCAGAGATCAGGTTCAAATAGACGAATCCCAAAACAATCCAGGCTGTCCAACAGGAGGGGGGAGGAGGGGGGAGGCAGGGAGGAAGGAGGGAGGGGGGGCGGGGCTACAGGCTGCAGAGGAGACCTGCAGTCTGACAACAGGAAACAGTCCGAGCTGCAGTCGAACCAGAGAATCAGCTAACGGAGTTTAATTCTGACGGAGTTTAATCACTGAGGCATCATGGGTAAGTCCTCTCACCCTGAACTGACGGTGAATTAAAGTTAATGATTCAGCTGCTTGTCATTGGATCATTAAATCACTCACTTACTGAACTGGAGCTTTCAGCCTCGTTCAGTCTGTTGTCACAGCTGATCTGTGGTCAGCTGACGGCAGATGTGTTCAGGTTAATGTGAAACTGAGGTGTTATTGTTGAGTTTGACCTCTGACCAACAGGCTGTTAAACATTCAGAGGAGACACACCTGATCGGCCATCTACAGTTTCTATCTGAGTGAAGCTTCAGTTTTAACAAAGAGAAACTTTTATTTCTTTAATCTGCAAACTGAAAATGTTCATAAAAATAAATTTCATCTTTTAAATGTGAAATATGCTGTGGCTGTAACAAACACCAAACTCTGTTTCTGATTCTTGATGTTTCCGTCATTTTCCTGGCTGGATATCAGAGATGAACGCTGGTTTTTAAAGACTGAAGGAGTCTTTAACTGAACTGATCTTCCTGGACCTGATTCCAGCAGTTTAAAGGGGCTGTGTGTGAGTTTTTGTTGTTTTTGTTTACATCCTCTGAGCAGAGCTACGTCTTCATCGTCAGTGACTTACTATCATAAAGTGGTGTTATAAGATAGGACAGACTGGGGCTAGCTGGTTAGCATGCTAACTTCAGTACTAGAAGAGACAGAAACAGAAGCAAAACACTGACGTTGTTTTTCACAGCTGGAAACAGCTCCTGGTGAGTGAAGGAATGAGGTTTGATGAACTCACAGTAAACAGCTGCTAATGCTAACATTAGCTATGTAGCGATAGCAAAAACTCACATATAGCACCTTTAAGCTGCTGATGATGTCTCAGTTAGAGGGAGGTCGTACCTGCTCACCAAAGTTACCAGTGGTCAGTGAGTGTTGGTTTTCAGCAGGTTAAATACCTGTTCTGGTGTTTTACTCTGATCCAGAAACATCAGGTTTTTATTTTTCCTCCTCTCTTCTCTCTCTCTGGTTTTATTGGCTCAGTCTCATCAAACAGTTAAAGATAATGATTTAAATCGAGTCTGAAAGAAACAAGGAATCAGGATCATCAGTCTTTTACACTGAACACGACATTACTGCTCATTATGTGTGTGTGTGTGTGTGTGTGTGTGTGTGTGTGTGTGTGTGTGTGTGTGTGTGTGGGTGTGTGGGTGTGTGTGTGTGTGTGTGTGTGTGTGTGTGGGTGTGGGTGTGTGTGTGTGTGTGTTTAGAAGACCTAGGAGGAGCACTTCCTGTCGGCAGCTCGCTCCACCCAGACACAGACTGTTCCTCTTAATGAGTCTGAAACTAAATAAAACAGGAAGAGGACGAGATGTTTGGGTTCTGATTGATCAGTGATTAAAGTCATTGATCAGTCGGGGGGGGGGGGGGGGGGGGGGGGTGGTTCTCCTCTGTCTAACTCTCTCTCTCTCTGTAGGACCACAGCTCGCTCGCCCCTAACTCGCCCATCTACGCCAACGTCTCCTCTCTGAAGAAGACACCCCTCCCTCACATCTCTGTATCTGGCTCCGCCCCCATACCTCCACCTCCATCTGACCCCGCCCCCCCCCCCGCCGACCACACCCCCCCCTCTTCACTTTCCTCTTCCTCCGACATGATAAACCCTGCGTCCCCGCTCAGCCCACAGGACGGCTGGCAGGTAAGGCGACCTCTGACCTCTGACCTCTGATAGGTCGGTGCTCCAGCGTCACATTTTAATAAGTCTGAGCAGTGAAAGGAGTTAGAGTGGCAGCTGAGAGAGGAACTGATTTAGTCAGTAGAACTAAGTAAAGGTAAAATAAGGACTGAAAGATTTAATCTAAGAGAAGCAGTGAGAGTAATGAAAGTGACAGCTGAGACAGAAACAGTGAAGGAGACTGAAGCAACAGATGAAGTTTAACACTGACATTTACAGTTCAGACAGAAGAAACAGATTCTGAGACAGAGAGTTCAGAAAGTTCAGTGAGGAAAACACTTTTTCTCTCTCTCACAAAGTTCATATTTCATGTCTTTGTTCTGTTGTTGATATTTGATTTAACTTTATTTAGATTTTGTTTTATTATTGAAACGTTGCCATGTGTTTATAGTTTGTTGTATTTTCCACTCCTGGATATTTAATGAACAGTGTTTATACTTAGTTCAGCTCATATGAAGGTTTCAGACTTTACTCAGTTTAAACTTGTGCGTTCGTGTTGCAGCTTCACACAGGTAATTAAAGTTTAATCAGGTAATCTGAGCTGTTCAGGTTCGTTCCACAGAGATCGGATGAACAGTTAAAGCTCACATGTTGCAGAGGAACAGGTGACGGTTCACTGCCTGGCTCAAAGACACTTCAACAACTCAGGTTAAAAACTAACGTCCTTATATTTAGACTGAACGATGATTTTAATTTTGACAAAGGATTCAGGTCATTGAAGCGAAGAGCACAGGTTTTAAAACTGTGAATAAAGACAAAGAATCAGGAGTACAGGAGAAACCTTACTTTGTTGTTTTTTAACTTTATGTAAGTTAATTTTTAAAACCTGATCTGACTGCATCTGAAAATAACCTGATTATTTATCAAAATAAAAAATAATTAAATACAAAAGTTAACAGTCTGACACCATCATTTTAAACCACACCTTCATATGAATGCAGTAACGAGTGCACCTGAACGCGCCATCAGCTCGTCTGCTGAGTAGAATCAGACTCGATTGTTTCTCTGACTCATCTCCTGTTGGTTCAGGTGCACACCGACCAGGACAGCGGGAAGGTGTTTTATTACCATCCTGTGACCAGACAGACCACCTGGTCCGACCCCCGCAGCCCCCCACCCCCGCCCACTCGAGACGTGGACCAGTCCAGGGGAAGGGAGGGGGGACAGTTGACCTCCCCCGCCTCCTCTCAGAGCTCCTGTGGTTGGGAGCAGCTGCTGGACGAAGCCTCGGGGAGGGTTTACTACTACAACCCCAGCACACGAGTCACATCCTGGACTGCACCAGAGCCTTTCCCCCCCCTCCTCCCCCACTGGATCCACAACCAACAGGAAGCACGACGACGGGCCGGTACGAGGAGTCTGGATTAAATCTGGTTTCAGATCAGTAAAGTCAGAGCAGCACAGAGGGATTAAAGACAGATTCATGATAAACAGGAGCGATGCTGAATAGAAACAGAAAGATCACATGACAAACCTTTTTCCTTTTGAAATATTCTGTTGTATTGGAAAAGGATCAAAGAGGAAGTCAGTGTCACAGAAACATCCTGTCTTTAGTCTGAAGTTCAGACATGAGGAATCAAATGAATCCTCTCTCTGAGGATTTTCTGAAACATATTAGATTTTAGAAACACCACCGGGCGCTGAACCTGGAGTCAGATGAGAAGTGTTGGTAACGTGAGGCTAACTGTGGAGATAACAGAGAGAGAGCAGGCTAAGATGGCCGACATAGGAGAGCAGGGAGAAACAGACAATAACGACTTCACAGGATTGTGGATTTGTCCCAGTAGATGAGGATCAGTTACAGATCCAACTTAATGTTAGTGAGTTAAATCCACCTTTCTCTCCCTCACCTCAGCCAGGTATTACCTCTGTCTCTACTTCCTGTGACTGTTGTTTCAAATTAAAAGCCCTCTGCAGAGGCATGTAATTGTAACTTCACAACTTTGCAGCAATGAGAATAATTTTCCCGCCACTACAAACTGTTCACAGCAGAAACTCAGAGAAGTTCTAGTTATCGTAGAAGTTATTATAAAGTGATTGTTTTGTTCACAGCTCAGTTATAAATCCTCCTGCTCCATGTCTCTCCTGTCGGGCTGCGGACTCTGTCAGCACTCTCTAACTCTGGTAGTTTTCTCTTTAGCTGTGAAGCTCTCAGCAGGTAGAACTCACCTGAGGACGACAGGAACGAGTCGCTCTGCTTTCATTGGGTTTCTGCCTCCATCACTGTTAGTTTGCGGTTTGTTCATTTTAAGACCAGATGTGGTTGTAGAGCTTACAGCAGCTCTGTGTGTGAGGCAGCTAAAAAAAGTGAAATGAATGAGTCGAGTCAGAGACTTTCTGATCGATGCAGAGTGCAACTCTAAAAGCTGTGACTTCTTCTCTTGGAAACTGTTTGTAACGAGCAGCTAAAATACAAACTGCCATCGCCACCTTGGTCAGGTTGTGTGATAAAGCATCATGAGGAGAGCCCATGTGACCTGGGTCAGCCTCTCCGAAGCTGCTCGTAGCTGCCGGGCTAACTGCAGGATCAGGGCCTGGATCTTCTGACGAGTGTTTGGTCATCAAACAGAGACACGTGGTTAGCATCCAGCATCAGACTCTCAATGAATCAGCTCCACCTGGTGACAGGTTGTAAAATAAAAGAGCAGCTGTGTGGATCAAACCGGTTCAGGCTCACATTAACACTCCTGAAGTTAGTAGAGCTTATTGAAGAAGATTGTCTCTGAAGTTAGGAACTGTTCACCTGAGAGAGGATGTTTCTGTGATATGACCCTAAAGACCAGTCAAGAGTTTTAAGGCCAAAGCAGAACAGAAGGAAACAGAAGGAAACAGAGTTATTGAAGTTAAGCAGGTACACTTGTGTTTTATCTTCTTTACTAACTGTTGTTTTTGTGATTGATCTGAAGCCTCCGCTGCCAGAGGAAGATTATCCTGTAGACAGACCAAATGATGACGCCGTCTTCACAACGGTACAACTCACACACTGAGTTCATTATTAAACTCTATCACCTATCAGAATTAACCCCAGGTCAGACTGAAAGGTCCAGATTTCATCTGTAGTTTGTCCCTGTTTTTATTTTCCCAGAATCCTCAGCATCCTGTGGGTCTGATTCCCAGAGCTCTGCTGGACCTGAAAGATGGAAACAGCTCCCAGTGGAGGCCGCAGGAGGTAATCAATCAATCAGTCAATCAGTAGATCCGTCTGTCAGTCAGTCAGTGTGTGCCTGATGTTTCTGTCACTGCTTGTTCCAGGCACCACATTTGCCTCAAAGGCTGATGGGAAATGGAGTTTCTGAGGAGGGGCCGACAGTGCAGGTCAGGAACTGGAGACACAGTGTGGCTGAAGACGTGAGTTCAACAAGCGAGATGAAAAGATGAAACTTTATCTTCCTGAGTTTAAAACTTCTCCTCTGTGTTACAGACGTTTGCTCCGGGCCACAGGAGGAACGTCTCCGACCTCAGCGACCTGTCCAACAGACGACACTCCCCCGACAGTCCACAGGTACAGACACCTGACCCACACCTCACTGCTTCATCCAGATCCATTACACATCCATCCATCTCATTCTTCTTACCATCACTCACTCATTCATTCATTCGTTTGTTCATCAACACCTTGTGATGTCATCCTGTTCTCCCTCATCAAGCTGTCTGATTGGCACAGACTGAAGAGGAATCTGTCCAATCGGAGCACAGACTCCAGCAAGCTCCACGTAGGTCCTGGGCCCTGATTGGGCGCTCAAGTTACAGGGTGTTTATTGGGTTGTCAAAAATTAGTGGAGGTTTCCATGGAGACTGTCAGATCTCATCTCCAGTTCCCATGGAAACGTGTGCCTGGTTGTACTAACTTTTGTTCTAACACACTGAGAATCAAACTAACATTAGATTTTTTTCTAAAAAAGGAAGTTGTTATGTGAAGGGAACTTTTTGGGCAGTTCCAACAGACACCGCCAGAGTCTAAGGCAACTGGACTTCTTTTAGGTTCCTTGAGGACATTTCACCTTTCATCTGAAAGGCTTCTTGAGTTCTAAAAGCTGATGGGGGAGTCCCAGGTATCCTAGGTACGTCTTCAGAGAGCCTAAAAGAAGTCCAGTTGCCTCTGACTCTGGCACTTAAGACTAGGATGACTGAAAACCTAAACAGACATCCAGACTTTGAATACTGCCCAAAAGTTGGCCCATGTTCTTCCACTAACCCTCCAAATCACAGACTAACAGTCATTCATCCTGTGTATTAACCGTTGTGAAGCTCTGGTTTGGTTCTGTTGACAGTTCTCAGGGTGACACTGAGGAACTAACATCTCTTCTGTTTGTCCACTGAAGAATCTGTTTGTTACTCACTGATCAGAGTGGTTTTAGCCATGCTAGCAGCAGCTTTCAGGTCCACAGCTTCAGACCAGACTGAAAATCTCAACAACCGCTGAACGGCACATGAAACTTTGTTCAGACTCAGCTGATCCTCTGAACTTTGCTCATCCTTTTAGTCGATGTCAGCATTTAGCTTAAAGTACAGCCTCACAGAGCTGCTAGCATGGCTGTGAACTATCAGTCTGTTTTTGTTTTGTTTTTTTAAAGATGGTCTAACCTTGGAGGAGGAGCTGAACTGACGAGTTACATAAAGATCTAGGAGTCATTCAGAAGACACTCTGGGCCCCTGAAGAGACTCTAGAGGAGGTTCTTTGATTTTTTTAGGAGACTTTAAGGGTCCATGAGGATATCTGGGTCCTCGAGGAAATGTCTGAGGCCCTTGAAGAGGTTGTACATTGTTGTCCTCAAGCTGCTCCTGGGGGCCTTTTGGAGGATCTGTGGGTCATGATTTTAGGAGTCCACATGGAGGATCTTGGTGTGGAGGATATACAGCTCCTCAAGGGGTTTATGAGTAACTGAGGAGATTTTTACCAGTTCTAGGGTCAGTTTTGGAGTCCATGAGGTTAATGTTGAGGTCCTAGAGTAGCTATTAGAGTCTGGGGGGGGGGGGGGGTCTTTGGGTTCATGAGGTTATTGTAAACATATGGATGATCAGTGGGTTATTGAGGATCTTTGAGGAGGGTCTACCAGTTGTTGAGGGGGTTCTGGGGTCTTTGAAGGGGCCCTGAGGGAGGCTCTAGGAGATTCTAGGGGTACTAGAGAACAATTAGAGGGAGAAGGGATCGAGTTGTAGATGATCTAAGTGTCCTAGTAATCTGAGGACTATGTAGTGCTTGAGGGGATTCTAACAGTCCTTGAGTAAGATCCAGGGAGGGGTCTTAGAGGAGGTTCAGGTGGTCCTTACAGAGGGTCTAGATGTCTGTGAGGAGGAGATACAGCTCCTTAATTAAGGTCTAGAAGCCCCTGAGAAGTTGTACAGGTCTTTGAGGAGGTTCTCAGGGTCCAAGGGGAGATGGTCTTTGACGAGGTCACAGTAAAATGTTTCCATCAGAATGAAACCAGCCTTCACTCACACCACTCCCATGTTTACACCGGAATCACATTTCAAAGCTGACCTGCAGGTTTAAAGAAACCTGAAGACTCACCTGCCTGTCTGTTCACCTGTCTGTGTGTCTACAGTGCCATCTGCTGGAGAAAGCTGGAGTCATCAATAAGACCAAAGTAGCTGATAACGGCAAAAAGATCAGGTGAGAACCAGAAACTCATTCAGTCTTCACCCTGTGGATCTAGTTCATAATGAATAGTTTTATCATCGAGATCAGAAACATTTTATTTCTGCTGTTTTCTTCACTTTATCTCAGAGTTAAATCCACATCAGAGTGTTTTTCAGTTTGAACATGGACAAAGTGTCTGGAGGTGACTGTGTCTGACTTGTTGTTGTTGAACAGGAAGAACTGGACTCAGTCCTGGACCGTCCTCCACGGTGGGATCCTCACCTTCCACAAAGACCCCAAATCTACTCCGACTGGGAACGCTGTAAGAACCAGTTACACATACTGGGACTTTACTAGGTCACTATCAGCTCAGTTATTATACAACATCATATCTAACACTACAGGAACAGGTTAATAATATTCATAACTTACAGAGATAATTTATTGTGAAAATCAGAACCAGATGACACAGGTGACACAGAACCAGAGTCAAACTCTTGAGGTTCATATTCTTCCAGCAGGAATAAACTGATGAAGTGCTAGAGAGGGAAACATGGTTCAGTCCATCAGTTTGGTTCAGAGTCAGCAGAGCTCAGACCTGAAGTGATGAATGTCTGATCTCACCATGTTCAGGAAGGTGGTTTATAAAAACCTCCTGGATCAGACTCATCTCCCTCCATCAACAAACAATCGCAGGTGAAAACATCATGTCCTTGGTGGAGGCTGTTGATGGACTGTGATGACCACATGTTGAGACGTTCATATTCCCTCAGGATGAACCGGAATGACTCTGTGATAACTGTTTCTGTGAATAACAACTCTACAAATGCCACAGCTATGACGTACTGCATCTCTACAGACCTGTCAGTCACTTTGACTTTGAGGCTGATGACCACTTCCTGTTTTTCAGAGTAAAGCATCACAGATTGTTCCAGAGTACACCGTCGACCTGAGAGGATCCTCAGTCGGCTGGGCCTCCAAAGACAAGTCATCCAAGAAGAACGTTCTAGAGGTGTGGTACCTGTTACCATGGTTGCTGTGGTTACAGGAGTTCACTGTGTTGAAGTTGCATCTCTCCGACAGTGAAGCTGTTGCCGTGGTTACTCTTCCTGTCGGTGCAGTGCTGTGTTGTTTCTGACTGTAGTATCAAGTGTTTGTGACCGTGTTTGTGTGTGTGTTTGTGCAGCTGAAGACTCGTCAGGGCTGTGAGTACCTGATGCAGTACGACACCGAGAGCATCATCAGCGACTGGCTCAAAGTGATCCAGGACACCATCAGACAGCTGGTAACACAACACAACCACACACCTCCTCACTGCTTAGATCAGCTGTGATAAGCACTGAACAGATCCAGGGTCAGTTTGGCTGTTTAACTCTTTCAGGAACAGGAACATCTGTCAGAGGACGAGGACGAAGCCGCTTCAGACAAAGAGGACAAAGACAGGAAGAGGACGTGTAAGTGTTGACAAAATCATCTCAGCTCAGGGTTCCTCACTCCAGATCCAGATCCTTCATCTGCAAACTGAGTTCATGATATGAAACAGCTTCCTCTGGCCACTGTTAAGACATCAGACCTTTTTCTTCTTCTTCTGTTTCAGCGACCAGGAGCTCATCAGGAGCGGATTCAGAGCAGAGACGAGTTCGGACCAAACTGAGACGGTTCCTCCAGCGGAGGCCAACGCTGCAGAGCGTCAAAGAGAAAGGATACATCAGAGGTAGAGAACCAGGAAGAACCAGAGGAACCTTCATGTGGCTGTAATCAAACAGAAAACCCAGTCAGACTGAAGGTCTGATCAGTCGCAGCAGCTTTCTAATGAGTCCAGTCTGTAATCAATCAGTTATACATGATGTGTTTTATAGAGCAGTATCATAATGTTTGTTAACACTGAGTAAAACATTCAAACCACTCGTCTCTTCTGGTCCAGATAACGTCTTTGGCTGTCACCTGGACACACTCTGTCACAGAGAAAACACAACCATTCCCAGATTTGTGGAGAAGTGTATCAGAGCAGTGGAGAGGAGAGGTAACACACATAAACCTTTACACAGCAGTAATATCATCAAATACCAGCAAACTATATATAAAAGCAAATTATGGTCAAACCCAGCTGGAAGAACAACATCAGATAGACTATGGTCCACTGTTACAATTAATATATTGAATCAGTGATGTGTTTCCTGTGTGTACGATGTTGATGGGGATGGAAAACTACTAATGTTTATGTACAGTATACTCGTTTAATCTACAAAACACAGTGAGTGAAGGTCAGTTTCTCTTGTTCACAACTGATACACACCTGTGTTTTTCACTGTGTGTGTGGTTTCAGGTCTGGATGTTGACGGGATTTACAGAGTGAGCGGAAACCTGGCCGTGATCCAGAAACTACGACATAAAGCTGATCATGGTAACAAACTGCCCATCTGTCGTTCCCATGGTTCGGCCACGTTTTTAAGATGCAGCTTCAAACAGATCAACGACCACCGCAACATTTCAATCATGAAACTCTTTAAAATAGCTCAGTCTGTCCTGGAATAACCATGGAAAATATGGAAGATAAAATCTCCTGGAGGATAATGATGTAAAACTCTGTCGTACTATGAAATACAGAGACATTTACTGGGTGCTGATTGGTTTAATCAACATCACGTAACCTCGTTTGGCAGCGAGGGCTTGGAAGTAACAGACACTCATTCATCATTCAAAGCTGTGAAACCCAGGATCTCTTCTAACCTCTCTCTGACTGCGCTGAGTGGTCCTGCTTATTTATAGGACCTCTCATGTTCAATTTAACAGCTGATTTAGTTTAACGGATAAAAAATCTACACACATTTCTGTCGACAGTGGTCAGTGTGAGCAGTCAGTCATCTGCAAAGTTTAACTTAGAATGAGGCAGTAGACAGGAAGTTGTCAATAAATCAGATTTTGGTGTCAAGAACATAGAGATGGTTACAGCTTTAGTTTTAGTTTGTTTAGTCAGTGTTCAACAGTAAACTGCCTGTGTATTAATTCCAAATAACTATGACTCTGTAGTGTAGTCTAGTGTTTGTCAACAGTCAAACACAGTTCAACATGTAAAGAATACATTTCTCACTAATAATTAAATAATCATTTAAATTAACTTGAGTTTAAATTGAGAAATTTGTCATATTTTTCCAATAAATTAGTCCAAATAACATCAAACATCAACATCCAAAAAGCGTTAATGACATTATATGCAGACAATGTCCTGTTGTTTTGATGTAATTCCACTGTGTTTATATTCAGAAAGAATCTGCAGCAGATGAACAGTTTCTACTGAAGCTTTTTAAATGTTTTTATTGTGGTGTTGTCCCTGCAGAGGAGCAGCTGGACCTGGAGGATGGACAGTGGGAGGAGATCCACGTCATCACTGGAGCTCTGAAGCTTTTCCTGCGTGAGCTCCCAGAGCCGCTGTTTCCCTTCAGCTGCTTCGACAAGTTCATCGCTGCCATCCGTCAGTGCACAATTAAACCTACAGCACGCATTATACACACACTGTACACACACTGTACACACATTGTATACACACTCTACAGAGCCTACAAAATGTGACACAAAGATTCTGTTAAAATCTGTCATGGAGTCAAATTCTAACAGAGGTTTTAACTTGTGGTGGTTTGGTAGAACTCATAGGTTTTTATATTAACATACAAACTTTTAGCTTCACTGCCAAAATATATAATACAGTGTTTACTACAGGATTTAAGTCTAAAGGAATTTCACAGAGAATCGATTCATCACAGTCAAACAGTAGAAAGTTTAGTAGAATGTTCATCTACTCAGGTGTAAAAAAAACTTCCCAAACCCAACATGGACAAAATAATAAAAAAGAAATGAGGAGACCCAGCCTGAAAGGAACCAGTGGGCAGTTAGATCCAGAACAGACACTGGTGTTTACAGCTGTGTCTAAATATACAACTAAACGTATCACAAGTGTTGTGCTGACAGACAGCAGAAGAGAGAAGCTCATGTTGTTGATATCATCTGAAAACCATTAACATCCAGAGATCATCTATGGCCTGTAGTACTATACACTGCCTCGTCAGCTAAAGCAGCTCCATGGTGTCGTGGTTTGGCAGAGGCAGAGACTGAACCAGGTCCTTCATGTAGGAGACTCTCAGACTGTAGTCTGGGACCTCTGCATGGAAACAGACACACAGAGCTGCTGTTCAAACACCTGCGCAGGTAAGTTCAAAACTGAACCAGGAGACCCAGGACCAGGTTATATCTTTGGATTGATTCACCAAGGCCAGAGAGCAACAAACCCTTCATGTTTGATATTAACCTGCTCTGGGTGTGGTTTTCAGTTTAACAGTTTATTATCCTGTGTAGTGTTTTGTAGACGACTGACTGACTGTGTCACCTCAGTCAGCTCATCACCTGCCACTGACAGCCGACTGAAAAAGGAAAACTCACATCAGTCTTTGGTTTAACGAATATAAGTTCCAGCAGACTGTAAAATATGGATCGTCTATGGTCTATGTAACCTCTACGTTTTCTTCTGGTTGTTTCTCCTGGTTTCTTAATTTTTATTCTGCAGTGAACAGACCTCAGTGAATGGGTTATTTTCAAAATAAAATAACTATGTTAAATATCACCACACACTGGCCTGAATAAAAGAATAAATACATATAAAGCACAGATGTAGTTTGTTGTCTGGAACAGGAAACAGTCTTGAATTTCTCTCCCTGTCTCTCTCCAGGGTGATCGAGCACAAGGAGTCCAACAGGATGTCGGTTCAGAGCGTCGCCATCGTGTTTGGACCCACGCTGCTCCGCCCCCAGACCGAGTCAGCCAACATGACGGTCCACATGGTTTTCCAGAGCCAGATAGTGGAGCTCATGCTCAATGAATTCCACACTGTCTTCTCCCAGAGGTAGGAGGAACCTCCTGGAGCTCCTCTGCAACCTTTAAGAATCATCAAAGAACCTCCTGGAAGCTCCTGGATGGTCCTGGAAGACCCCAGAGCACCAAGAGAACGGTCAAAAATCTTCCAAAGTGTCAGAACCCTCTAGAACTTTGGAGTTAAACATTACATCCTTTCAAACCCAAGTTCAAGGGGCACTAAACATGGAACCTGCTGAATACATGGAGCCTCTTTGAAACCATTGTGCTGTAAACAATTCGCATAGAACCTGAGTGGAACCACCTGGAACTCTGGACTGGCTCTGCAACCAGCAGCTTCATCCTTCTAACAAGGCAGCAGTTCAAATGGAAAACATTATCTTAAAAAACCCCAAATCACCTCACTGTGAGAAAGAATCCTGCAACAAGTTCCAGATCCTTCTAGATAATTGTAGATCTCTGGGTCCAGGTAGAATCTAGGTAGAATATTAATGAAACCACCTAGAATCCTGGACTGGTTTGAAACCCCAAAATATGTCACTTGAAGCAAGATCACTCCGAATAAGTTCCAGATTCATCTAAAACCGCTGGGATTAAACATCAAACCAATTGGCTCTCTAACCACTGTGCCTTAAACAGCCCAAGTACAAACTGACTGGGACCATATAAAACCATGGGTTGTTTCTGAAACCTTCATCAGGAGCATCTCTTCTCTTTCAAGTCAACAGACCAAACAAAAGACACTACAGCTTCTCACTTCGAATAAGACCTGTCCCAACAAGTTTGGGATCTTTCTTGAATCTTGTGACTCTCTGGAGCCAAAGTCTTTTCCTGTTCCTTTAAAATCTGTGGTATGAGTTGATGGGTTTTGAACCTGGGACCTGCTGATTGTATGATGCTCTTCTCTAACCATTTGGTCCTAAATGATCCAGGTAGAGCTGGGTGCAGCTTTCTATAACTCCGGACTAATTCTGAAACCTTAACAACAGACAGACAACAGAGATTCACCCAGACTCTTTTAAAACTCTGGACACAAACAAATATTTCCTCCTTTTTACAGCAGTTCTGTGGACTTTTAATTTTACAGGGTTTGAATCTGAAACCTAATGAACATCACGTTCTTACCAGACTAGAGCTGTAATTAACAAAGTTAGACCCTGAATGGAACTTCATAGAAGCAAACACCACCTCTTCCACCTCTTTTAAAATATTCTGTGGACAATAAATTTTACAGAGGGTGAACCTGGAGGCTGTTGAGTTCAATATTTCACCACCAGACCACCAAACCTTAAATGAGGCCAAAGAAACCAGAACGGAGCCATCTGGAAACCTGTAACAGATCTGACACAGGGACATGACAAGCTGGAATAAAGTAACAGACCAAACAATCTTCAAACAGTGTCCTGCTTCCTACTCAGACTATTTGGAGAACCTTCAGACGTCTAGACCTCTGTCTGTCTTCAGGGAATCAAACTGTGCATTTTTGTTTTTAAGGACATGAAAGTTTCAGGCTTCGAAATGTCTTATAATCCAAGGAACCAAAAAAACAAACCAAACAGGATGTACACAGATTTCAAGTTTTGGGTTTACCCATCCTGAACATGATGCTGTATCTGTGGATACTGAGTGAATTTAACTTTTTTTCAGAGGAATTTTATCAAACTGATTCTTATTTCTCACCTCCACAAATCAGTCTTAGAATACCAAAAATATTTACTGCATATTACAGCAGCTGTTTATTGACACCCAAACTAATTGAAAATGGTCCTTATGTTCATTTTTGTCATTTTTATTAGTTGCTCAGTGTCTTAGAACTGATTGACTGCAGACATCAAAAGCAGTCTGAGCTTTTATTGTTCAAAGAACGAGGCCTGGACTTCATACTAAAGTCTTACCTGGTCATTCCAATCACATCCAAGCAGCCAATGGCAGCTTTGTGCCTGATGACCTCTGCTGTTCTGCCGGTGTTGGTCTCTGCTTCTTGTCTTGCAGTGTCCATCAGACTGTAGCTCCATTGGGACTGGATTCATATCTGCTTTTATATAAAGCAACTTACAGGTGAGGGACAACACTTCAGAGCAGCAGGGGACCTCGGAGTGAAAGCCAAGAACTAAGTCTGTTCAACAAGACAAAGAACAGGCAATCAGGTAAAGAAGTTCACAGTACCTGTGAGTCTTCCTCCCATTTTTCTGCTTCTTCTGTCATTTAAATCCAAAGCAGTGTCCAGCTACATCTGAACCATGTCACTGAAAGCAGGCTCAGTTAACAGACTCTGGCGGACTCTGGTTGCTGGTCCAAGAATGCAGATTGACTTTAAAAATGACCACAGTTTTGACAGTGAAGTAACTTCCTCTCATGTTTTGTGCATGATTCATTTCATTGCATTTATTATTATGACTGTTAATTAATTCAAGGTGAAGTAACCTTTGCAGAAAACACAGCTAAGCTACATATCCAAGTGTCCTATACAGGAACCAACACAGTATTTAAGAAGATGAGGTTGTTATGTCTTCCAGCCTCCCAGTATCACTGACTGCATCCAGCCATACATTTATCTGGAGGTTTGAATTATTGCAGTCGTCCTAAGTCTTGACCTCTGGGGCCTCAGTGGTAGCTGCAGTGTTTATTACAGGCCATGTCCTGTAGTTTCAGCTGTGCAGGTAAATCATCATGGTACAGGTTTTCTTTCAGTTTATGAAAAGGTTTAAACAGTTTTAGCCTGTTTATTGTGGTGTTTATATGGAGCATTTTTATTCTGTTTAGGCTTTAAACTGATTATAATCAGAATATTAGGCTCCATGTAAACCTGTTGTTAAAATGGTGTCTGGAACATTTAATTAAATTTCCAATAAGTGTAATTCCCCACCTCCCACTACAATGCTAACCCTGTGTGGATGAACAATGGACTCTCTGAAGTCCATGTTCAGATACACAGTCTTAGCGTCAGTCTGTGTTGCATTCACTGACACTGGAAAACAGAGATTTGCACAGAAAAGTCATTTTCAAAGTCAGAGTTTGAAGTGAATGAGTCATTCGTATTAAACACTGGGTCAAAATTTAGCTTCAATGTGATGGTTTCTTCAGTCATATAGAGCTGACTGTCACAGAGGATGGAGATGAAACCACAGTTCAACAGAGAAATGATCAACGTGCTAAAATAAGCTAAGCTATGCTAGGCTAAGCTAAGCTAAACACTCTCTGGATCTATCTCTATACACACAGAGATCAAACTCTCACCTGCAAAAGATGAGAGCAGGAAAATTTATTCAAATTTGTTTCAAAAGTGTTTCTGTAAATCTAAATAAGATTTTTTTTAGTTCAGAGGACCCAGGACATCTTCCCTGACGTTTTACAGAAATGTTTTAGTATTTCTTTTAGGGATTAATTTTACAGGAACTATTTTACTGTTTGTGTTTCTAGAAATGATTACCTGTACAATCCTGTATGTTTTTATAGTATTGAGTTTATACGTATTACAGATACAGAACAAAGTTAACATGGAAAATTAACAGATTAAACTCTGTACATAAGAGGGTATTTCACTGACTTTTAATAAAAATAAAACTGATCTATACAACAGTGTTCAGGTGTGTTTTGTTATGTGAGCTCCTACCCAACGTATCCCTTAGTTCATCCATCTGCAGCCTCAACAAGAAACTGAAAACCAAACATTTTTATACATTCAGTTTATTTCTAGATGACTTTACCACAATATCAAAACCATAACCATGAATCCACCACTTTGCCATCAGTTTCAATAAGTTCACTGTGCCCATATATGATGTTTGAAAACACAATGTCAGGATGATTTAATGATTCAGGAAACATGAAACCAAACAAAGAAAAAGCTCTAAGTGATGAATTTAAAATCAAAAACAGCCTCAATGAAAAATAAAAGAATAGATTTCTCAAAAAACTCAGATGTGATAAAATATTCATATTGGCTTATTGTTAAACTTTGCAGGGAGTTTGTCCCCCTTGTGGCAGTGATAGGAATTACACCAACATTTGATAACTAAAGTTTAATGTTCTGCAAACTGCAGACTACTTTATATATTTGTTCTGAGAAGTCATTTATCTATTTATTTTATTTAACATTTATTTTCCTAGGAAAGAAAAACCAACAGAAACAGTGAAGGTGACGTCTGCAGGTGTTTGTCCAGGACGTACAGGTGTGAGTGTGGCATTGTGATGCGGTTTCCAAGGCAACCAGGTTACTGCAAATGCTCTGGAAAAGAGACAGGACAAGGTCAGAGGTCACTCTGTGTTTGTCAGATATTCTGAACTGTTTCAGTGTCACATGATTGACTGAGAACCCACCAGCGTTTAACTGCAGTGGACCTGAGGAAGGAAAAATAAAAACACGTCAACCTTCAGACCAGGTGAGGGTCCAGGACTGACGACAGCAACATCTACCTGTGCTTCTCTGCGAACTCAGTGTGTAGGTCTTTACCTCTCCTCGTGTTCTCACTGAAGCTTTCCACCAGGTCATTCCTGCCAACCTTGTGTAACACTTGGTGGGTCACCTCCACCGACTGGCTGGGGTATGTCTGGACAATCAGATCCACCGTCCTCCGTCTGTCGGCGTTCTCTAGGTCACACGGTGAAATGGCCATGACACTCGTATCTTTAGAAAGAGTGGCCTCAGCTTTGGATCCGTACTCCTCCAGGTAAAACTTAAATTCCTGAAACTCTTCAGCTCTCAGCTTCTTTAGCTGCTTCAGCAGAACCTCTTTGACAGTGTCGTCCATCACTGCTTCCTGTTAAAGACACGACAACATCTGTATGACTCAGTACATCTACTCCACCTCTTCACACAGGGAGATGTTGTGTCCTCTTTAGGTTTCACTGTGTAATTTCTCGTTGACCATTAAAACAGTCAGATTCTGGATGCAGGACTTTGACTTCAGGTTTTTTCGTTTGAATCTATATGTTTTGATATTTGGCAGAAATAACAGTTTTATACAAACTGGTGTTTTAATATTCAGTGTTTGTAATATCCACATATTTAATATAACATATATACTGCTGGACAAAAAAAAGTCACCGCCTGGATTAGGAGGACCAGATTCAGCTGTTCATCTAAAGGAGAAGGGACATTCAGACTCTCTGAGGACAATAATGTCCACATCCTGGACAGAGAGTATTGATGGAGGACATCTATGTTCATCAGGAACAGCCATCTTTAAACAGAGGTGGAGGCTACTACACCAACCATCAGTCACCTACAACACAGTCCTGAGATCCTTTAACCTCCATCCACACCTCTGCCCATGTGATCGAGTCACATGATGACACCGTGGGTCAGTGCCTCTCAGGACACCTCCAACAGGTTAAATACAATCTGCCAAGGAGCAAAGACTGGACTCATGTGGTCTGATGAGTCCAGACAGCCTGATGGGGACATCAGGGTAAGAAGAGAGGTGGATGAAGTGATGCATCCATCATGCCCAGTGACTATTGCACAGGCCTGTGGTGGCAGTGTTATGATCTGGGGTTGCTTCAGTTGATCAAGTCCAGGTCCAGGTCCAGGTCAAGCATTATGAGGTCAGCTGACCTGAACATACTGAATGACCAGGTTTTTTCTCTCCAGATGTTTCAGCCATATTCCAAGACAACAGGATTCATCTGGTTCAGACTGTGACAGACCGGTTCAGGGAGGATGAGACCACAGAGTCCAGACCTGAACTCCACTGAGAGCCTCAGTTCTGGAGAAGACTTAATGCAGCGGTCTCGCCATCATCAATACAAGAAAATTACTGCAACTCTGGACAGAAATAACTGTTGTGACACTGTGTAAATCTTGTTGAGAAGATGCCTCGGTGAATGCGTGGTGTAATCAAAGCTAAAGGAGGTCAAAGTAAATATTAGTGTGACTGTTTGTTTTTGGCGGGGCGGTGTATGTGCTGTTTATCTGCAGGTCATAGTGAAAGGAAACCTGGACCTACAGTCTGTCTGTGGAAACACACAATCACTGTTCATTCTACTGGGGTCGAATATTATTCTAACTTTACTGTGTCATCTCTGATCAGACGTTAAGATTTTCTTGTTTCATTTGAGGAGAAAAGATTCATGAAAAACAGGTTGGTTCAGTTTGACAACAGGAAATATTTTTCCACAGAACTCCACTCAGGTTTTATCACCTGTGATTCACCTTTGCTCTACCTGTCGTCTGATATAATTCTAATCACATATACTGATACTGATGTCATATCTCCAGGAGAGGAAATAAAATCAGCTCTGATTTTACTGAAGAACAAACTTTGATTTAATGGGTCAGTTTCCTTCAAGATGTAGAAACGTTCAAATCTCTGCTCCTTCAAATCAAAGCTCTGCAGGTTATCAATAATCAGTTAAAACAACAGAGGAGAGATCAATAACACACGTCCACAGCAACAAACAAAATTCAGATGATTTGTTCTGTGTGATCAGACCCAGGATCAGACCCGGGATCAGATCCAGGATCAGACCCAGGATCAGGGTTAGACAGTAAACTCAGTCTCCTCTCTCTCAGTTATTTCTATTCTCTGCTCACAGATCAAAATAAATGTGAAAGTTTTTTCACTCACGTCATCTCCGTCGTCTCTGACTTGGACCTGGACTCAGTTTGATTCAGTCTTCGTGGACCTGGATCAGCTCCAGGCTCTGTCCCCTCTCTCTGGTTCCTGACAGTACCCGCCTCTTTCACCTGAAGTCACGTGACCACACCTCACCTCTGTTTTACACCTCTGAGTGTTCTGCCAGGTGTTACCATGACAACAGCATTTGATTTCTTATCAGGTGGGAAGTGAAGTGAATTTATTTATTTATCTATTTATTAGTGTTGTTGTTGTTACGTAAGTCATATTTAACTTTTTTTTAATTAACTATAAAAACATATTAATAATTATATTCTAATATCAATAAATATTAACATGTATTAATGAGCAGGTGGTGGGAGGGTGAGCTCTGTGGTTGTGGCAGCAGATGGCAGCACCGAGCTGATTTTTACTTGGTGCAGTTCATCCTCCGTCCGCCGGCGGCAGCACCGAGCTAATTTCCGGTCACACAGGAAGAGACAAGGAGGGGCAGGTTTAAACACGTGAGCGGTGTCACGATGAGTCCAGGAGGGACCCAGGTGAGCTTCCTGGACTCACACTCAGACCTGCCTCTGACCTCAGGTTGGTTTCAGTGACTTTATTTAAAGTTAAAACGTTAAACCAGGTTCAGATCGGTGTTAGAATCACACTTTCCACTCTCTGTTCCCGCCGTTCCTGCGCGGCACTGCGCAGGCGCGCTCCGGCAGCCCGTCGTCATGGAGACGGTTTGTTGTTCCTGACTCAAGACACTGAAAACTCCTGAAAGCACGTGAACACACACAGGGAGGAGGTAAAACCAGCTCAGGTAAGATGATGCAAGTAAAACTCACCTTTACCTGTCAACACGGCAGCTAACAGGAGCTAACTGCAGCTAGCGTTAGCTACTGAGCTGCGTTCAATAACAACACGGTTCAGTTTTAGCTTCAAAGATCATTAAACCGTGACACAGACGGTTCACCTGTGTGTGTGTGTGTGTGTGTGTGAACAGAGGCTGAGCTGCGTTCAAAAACATCACGTTCAGTAACGTTTATAACGGTCTGAAACCTCAGACCAGCTCTCAGTAAAGTTCTGTCTTCTGCCTCTACTTCTTCTTTATTTCTATTGATTTTTATTTTCGTTCTTTCTATCTAAGATCCTTTTAGTTTAACCACAAACATCTGCACCAGACTCCATTGACAAAAACAGTGATTTAACCAGGAGCTGCTGGAATACCACTACCTCCATCTGTTAGTGTCTCTGTGTTACTGTGAGACTTTCAGTGGTGGAAGTAATCCAAATGCTACTGCAGTAAAAGTGCCACAGTAACACAGACACGCAACAGATGGGCAGTGGTGTTCCAGCAGCTCCTGGTTAAATCCCTGTTTTTGTCAATGGAGTCTGGACTCTAGACCCTGTGATCACTGATGAGGTGATGTGACCCGTGGCTGTGTACATGTGACATCCTCAGGTGATGGCGTCAGGCGTGATGTCATCGATTTCTCTGCGTTGGAGCGCGAGCTGCAGGCGGCGGTGGAAGTCGGGCGGAGGCAGAGGCAGAGACTTGCTGAGGCTGATTGCGGGGTTTCAGACCGTTATAAACGTTACTGAACGTAGTGTTTTTATAGCTCAGCCTCTGTTCACACACACACACACACACACACAGGTGAACAATCTGTGTCACGGTTAATGATCTTTGGTAAGCCAGACAAATGATTGAACATAGCTAACTCTATTTAGCTTCAATGATAATTGAGTAGGTTACTGTCATCACCTGAGCTGGTTTTACCTCCTCCTGTGTGTTCGTGCTCGGGTTTTCAGTGTGTTGGTCGGAACAACAAACCATCTCCATGACAGGGCTGCCGGAGCACTTGCCTGCAGTGCCGCGCGGGGCGGCAGGGCAGAGGGGTGACAGTTCTGGCACCGATCTGGACACGGTTTGGCGTTTGGCTTTAGTAAGTCGCAAGTAACGAAATCAGGTCTGAGATCGGTCCGGGAAGCTCACCTCCTGAACATCAACCACCATCCTGCAATGATGCCGCCGGCGGGCAGTGAACTGCACCAGCTAAGTAACGACTGCCATCTGCCTAACAAACTCTGTGTGTGACTCAATAAATATAGTACCAGCTATGTTTTATCGGATTAATTAAAAAGTTAAATATGAACGTAACAACAACAACACTAATAAACAGACGTAAATTCACTAAAATCGACTCTTGTCTGTTGTTTCAACGAAGGCCTTTCGAAGGTGGCAAAACTTTCGGTGAAAAAACCGGTACCGTCGGGAACCGGAGGGACGGAGCGCAGATCGGGTCGGGCTCAGATGACTGATCCGTCGTTTGAAACGTGATGTTTCGCGCACGATGCGGCGGGCGAAAATAACGAAGAACTGAGACGCAACCTGATCTGATGCGATACAGATCTGATCTCTGTACATCACCTGCGTCTGAGCTGAACTGGGCGTGATGATGCTGCTCTCTGTTGTTTGATTGACCTGTTTGTTTGAGGCGATTTCCCCTCTTGTTATTCATCGAGTTTGTTCTTCGGCTAAATCGAAACTGATGACTACGAAGACTGACATCGGCTGTCGTATGCGTATATCGAACTGTTCAAACAAGCTAAGGTAATCTGGCAACTACATG